>WSFP011398182.1:0-26955 GCA_009831015.1 Picea engelmannii
AGGAAGAAAG
Source organism: Picea engelmannii (assembly GCA_009831015.1). Lineage (NCBI taxonomy): Eukaryota > Viridiplantae > Streptophyta > Pinopsida > Pinales > Pinaceae > Picea > Picea engelmannii. The sequence goes on from WSFP011398182.1 coordinate 11, forward strand.
AAGCCCATGAGATCCATATTAAAATAAATAGGTATTTATGAATTTGAATACATGATATGGGATTGATGCATTGAAATACAATGATGTATAAAATTATAAATACACGTTAGCCCAAGTAGTGAGCTCAATTGGTTTTTGCCAATGTTGCTGGGCATTTGGCTAGTTTTGTGCCAACAAGGGCCTTGGTCAAATCCACTTGGGTGAGGCATACTAGTCCATGCTGATAGGTTTATTGGGGATGCCATCCATGAATTTGGGGAAGCATCCCTGGGGTTCCTTGTAGGGTTTTCCTTGGAAAACTATATAAATACAGGTTGGGGTGTCAAGTCATACCCTTTGGGAAAGGGGATGACTAATCATTATTATAGTAAAAATGTCAATTATAACCTTTTTTTTTTGGTCGAAAAAATTGTAAATTAATTCCATAAAAGTAAATTACATAAGATATATGCTAAACAACATTCATAATCAAGCCTATCTCTGACCATTTACATGACACATAGTGTCCTGTGAGTGATATCAAGAAAAAGATCTACAATAATCAAAACTTGTCTTAGGCCATTTACATGCCAAAATGTTTCTCAAGGGGAGTATCATCAAAAAGACTTACAAGCTATCCTGGTATTGCATATTCAAAATTACAAAGTGACATTCCAGTCCTCTCTAACTACAACACCATAGGAACTTCATAAAAAACAATCCCGATATACAGTAAAACAAAACAAATAATCTAAGAATAGACTATAGAAATAAACAAATGTGTACACAACCTATGGCTTTAACAAAAAGAGGCATGTTGATATTATGAACACTGACCATTCTTATCTTCTAGGATAAACCAATCCCTTTAAGCTAGAAGGAGACCTTCCTTTGATAATTTGTCTGCGACGTGCTTCCTCTCTCTAAAGATGTGATTGTAGGGAATTGATGTGAAGACATCCTGTAAAGCCCAAATCTCATCAAAGAGTGGCTGGAGTACATGGTGGAGCCTAAGAGTGTTCACTGGATTGGGGCAAAGCATGTTCCGAGGTATATTGCAGGATCAATGGATTTTGGTTTGGACTATGTTAGAGGAGATGTAGTGAGTTTGATTGGCTCCACAGACTCAAATTGGGTAGCACGTGCCATTGACAGGAAGAGCACCTCAGGGTGTTGTTTTGGGTTGGGGTCAGGAGTTATTTTCTGGTTCAGTCGGAAACATAAGTTAGTAGCTTTGAGTTCAACCGAGGCCATTTGGTGAGGGATGGAAAACTGTATAGATTGCTTTTTCAGCCACTGCATGCCTTGGCAATGAGTAGCAACAACAACAATTAGTTATGTGGGTTATGGCATTGGAGGATGGCTCACCTACATCATGGGGCTCTTGGAGCGCTGAGAGAGATTGCGACATGAGTGCCACAGTTCAACATAGAGCATTAGGATGTGTGTAGAGGGTGTGCCCTTGGTAAGTTTACCAAGGCTGTCTTTTCCAGCAGTGACAGCAAGTCAGCTGGGATACTAGATTTGATACACATAGATGTGTGTGGACGTATGTCACGAGTGCCCTTGAGTGGTTGTGAGTATTACCTCACTTTCATAGATGACCACTCTAGGAAGACTTGGATCTATTTTCTGAAGGCCAAGAGTGAGGTCTTCACGAGGTTCCAAGAGTTCAAAGCTCTTGTGGAGAACCTGATAGGAAAGAAGATCAAGGTCTTATGGCCAAACAATGGAGGCAAGTATACCTCCACAAAATTTGTAGATTTCTGTACCCAGGTAGGGATAAGAAGGCAGATGACCGTACCTTACAACCCCCAATAGAACGTGGTTGCAGAGAGGAAGAATAGGGCCATTACAGGTGCTACAAGATCGATGCTGCATGATCATGCACTTCCTTTATACTTATGGGCTGAGGCTAGTGCTGCTGTAGTATATCTGCAGAACAAGAGTCCCCACAAAGTTTTGGGGAGGAAGACTCTTAAGGAGGCCTTCACTGGGAGGAAGCCCAATGTTGAGCATATTCGCATTTTTGGATGCTTGACATACTCTCATGTCCCCTCAGAGAAGAGGACAAAGCTAGATCCCACAAATGCAGAAGGGGATCTTAGTTGGATACTCAGAGGTCTCGAAGGCCTACCAGATCTACATTCCATCATAGTGGAAAGTGGTGGTGAGCAAAGATGTCAGATTTTAGGAGGGTAGAGCTTTCAGGAGGTCTCTCAATTCGAGAGATAGAGTTGAGGAGGTCCCGCAGATTCAGAGTGATGCATCAGAGGGGACACAATCTCATGTGTTGAGTACACCAGTTTCAGGGGTGACATGGTCACCTTGTACGACTTCAGGATCACAGTTGCAAAGAATTCAGGCAGAGGGTGCAGACTCCAGAGGTTTCAAGATCTCAGAGTGTTGGGATTAGATCTGAGGTTGAGACTCTTGGACGTGGAGATTTCACTTCTCCTTTGGTTACTCCAGGGAAGAGGAAACCAAGATGGTTTCAGGAGACCCTGAAGGAAGCCAAGGAGAATGTTGGAGAGCCCAAGAGGTTGTTCAGAGAGACTAGAGCGCCAGGAAGGCTTGGGTCCTACTTGGCGATGGTGACGAGCATCACAGATCCAGACCCCACGACTTTTGCACATGTAGTTGACTAACAAGTTTGACGAGAGGCCATGATGGAGGAGTATGACTCTATCATGCGCAATGATGTATGGGAGGTGGTGCCGAGGCCAGTGGAGAAGTCAATTGTGACTTCCAGATGGTTGTACAAAACCAAGTATATTGCAGATGGCATCATAGAGAAACACAAGGCCCAGTTTGTGGCGAGAGGATTCTCTTAGATAGAGGGAGTTGAGTATGATGAGATGTTCGCACCAGTTGCGAGATACACATCTATTCGGAGCATTATTGCCATAACAACAGAGATGGGTTGGAGGATACATCAGATGGATGTAAAGACCGCTTTTTTAAATGGCTTTATAGAGTAGGAGGTGTACATAGAGCAACTACAGGGGTTTGAGGTGTTGGAGAGAGATTCTCATGTGTGCCTTTTGAAAAAGGCATTGTATGGTATGAAGCAATCTCCCAGAGCTTGGTATTCACAAATAGACACTTATTTGCTTCAGATGGGGTTTGAGAAGAGTGAGGCAGATCCTAAGCTTTACTATATCATTCGAGGTGAGGATACGCTCATTCTCATACTGTATGTGGATGATTTATTCATCACGGGAGCGAAGCATCTTATAGCTGAATGCAAGCTAAGTCTTGCATTAGAGTTTGAGATGACAGACATCGGATTGATGCACTATTTCTTGGGCATGGAGGGTTGTTAGGAGGAAGGTCATATATTTCTGGGACAGGGGAAGTATGCAACAAACATCTTGGACAAATTTCATATGGAGGACTGCAGGCCCATGTCTACACCTATGGTCACCAACTGGAAGAAGCTTAGTGCTTCAAATTCCGGGTTGGTGGATGCTACGAGATACAGGCAGTTGATCGGGTCGTTGATGTATCTGGCCAATACTAGACTAGATATTTGTTTTTCTGTGAACACTCTCAGCTAGTACATGGTGGAGTGTTCACTTGATTGGGGTAAAGCATGTTCTGAGGTATATTGCAGGATCAATGGATTTTGGTTTGGACTATGTCAGAGGAGATGAAGTGAGTTTGGTTGGCTACATAGACTCAAACTAGGCAGGATGTGCCATTGACAGGAAGAGCACCTCAGGGTGTTGTTTTGGGTTGGGGTCAGGAGTTGTTTCCTGGTTTAGTTGAAAACACAAGTCAATAGCTTTGAGTTTAGCTGAGGGAGAGTACATGGTAGCCAGTCAGGCCAGTTGCGAGGCCATTTGGCTTCGTAAGTTGCTAGTTGGATTATTTGGTCATGAGTTGTCTCCGATAATCATTCATTGTGATAATCAGAGTTGTATCAAACTCTCCGAGAATCCAGTGTTTCATGACAAGTCAAAGCACATTGAGATTAGGTATCATTTCATCAGAGATTGGGTTCAGTGTGGGGCAGTTCAGCTTTAGTATATTCCGACTGATGAGCAGGTGGCAAACATTCTCACCAAGGCCTTGCCAATGGGAAAGCATGTCTATTTCATAGACAAGATGGGATCGGTGAGAAACACTTTCCTCGGTAAGAGGGAGTGTTGAGTTTTGTGTACCTTGGGAAGTGGTCCCCTTGTGGTTGTGTGTCTCTAATCGGAGCATTATTGCCATAGCAACAGAGATGGGTTGGAGGATACATCAGACGGATGTAAAGACCTCTTTTTTAAATGACTTTATAGAGTAGGTGTACATAGAGCAACCGCAGGGGTTTGAGGTGTTGGAGAGAGATTCTCATGTGTGCCTTTTGAGAAAGGCACTATATGGTATGAAGCAAGCTCCCAGAGCTTGGTATTCACAGATAGACACTTATTTGCTTCAGATGGGGTTTGAGAAGAGCGAGGCAGATCCTAAGCTCTACTATATCATTCGAGGTGAGGATACACTCATTCTCATACTGTATGTGGATGATTTATTCATCACGGGAGCAGAGCATCTCATAGCTGAATGCGAGCCGAGTCTTGCATCAGAGTTTGAGATGACAGACATCGGATTGATGCACTATTTCTTGGGCATGGAGGGTTGGCAGGAGGAGGGTCATATATTTCTGGGACATTGGAAGTATGCAACAAACATCTTGAGCAGATTTCATATGGAGGACTGTAGGCCCATGTCTACACCTATGGTCACCAACTGGAAGAAGCTTAGTGCTTCAGATTTCAGGTTGGTGGATGCTACGAGATACATGCAATTGATCGGGTCGTTGATGTATCTGGTCAATACTAGACCAAATATTTGTTTTGCTGTGAACACTCTCAGCCAGTACATGGTGGAGCCTAGGAGTGTTCACTTGATTGGGGCAAAGCATGTTTTGAGTTATATTGCAGGATCAATGGATTTTGGTTTGGACTATGTCAGAGGAGATGGAGTGAGTGTGGTTGGCTACACAAACTCAGACTAGGCAGGATGTGCCACTGACAGGAAGAGCACCTCAGGGTGTTGTTTTGGGTTGGGGTCAAGAATTGTTTCCTGGTTTAGCTGAAAACACAAGTCAATAGCTTTGAGTTTAGCCGAGGTAGAGTACATGGCAGTCAATTAGGCCAGTTGCAAGGCCATTTGGCTTCGTAAGTTGCTAGTTGGATTATTTGATCATGAGTTGTCTCTGACAATCATTCACTGTGATAATCAGAGTTTTATCAAACTCTCTGAGAATTCAGTGTTTCATGACAAGTCGAAGCACATTGAGATCGAGTATCATTTCATCAGAGATTGGGTTCAACATGAGGCAATTCAGCTTTAGTATATTCCGACTGATGAGCAGGTGGCAAACATTCTCACCAAGGCCTTGCCAATGGGCAAGCATGTCCATTTCATAGACAAGATGAGATCGGTGAGAAACACTTTCCTCGGTAAGAGGGAGTGTTGAGTTTTGTGTACCTTGGGAAGTGGTCCCCTTGTGGTTGTGTGTCTCTAACCACAAGAGGGAAATGATTTGAACCTCTGTACCTTTACTTTATGTCTAATTTCACTTTGACTTTATCCTAACTCAAAAAGGTGAAATTTGTCACTTAAGGTAAAAGTGACTATTAATTCACTATGTGGGTGAATTAAGGGACATAAAGCAAACTTAGGAAACTTAACCAAAAGTGGGTTTCAAAGTTAGGTCCCTGAGATGAGATCTCACCCATGGATTAGAGATGGATAGAGATGATCTTAGCCATTGATCTCTAGGTTTGGCCTAAGGATGGCTTAAGGGGGCGCATAGGGCAAAGAGAGGCATTCATTGTTCACTTGATCACCTTGAGAGTTTGGCGAGGAGAAAAGAAGTGAGAAAGGAGGGTTTGGAGCAGCTTGCTTGGGCGCACTTGTTCATGGAGGGTGCAAGGAAGCTTGGAGCTTCATTCATTTGTGTGTTGAGTGTTTACTAGTGGGAGGGCGCACTCTTGGAGTGAGGGCGCAAGCTAGCAGGAACTAGTTGGAGTGGAGCTTTCCTGGATCTGTTTGGTGCATGGTTGAGGGCGCATACCAAGGACAGTTTGTGTGCAAGGGTTCTTCAATCACCAAAGGAAAGAGCAAGGGTGCAACGATCTTCAAGTCTTAACAAGGAAGAAGGGGGCTCACTCTTCTAGGGGCGCATATCTCAAGGAACCAATGGCAAAGCTTGAGAGGAGCTTGCAAAGAGTTTAGGTTCCTTTGTATTTATCTTCCTTGTTGTATTCATTGCTTGAAGCACTCCATATATATACATCTATCTCAAACTGGTTTTCCCCGGGGGGGTTTTTGTCTAGGGTCACGTTGACCAAAAATACAATGAGTTCATTTTTCATGTGTGCTTAGTTATTTATCAGCTGTAAAGTAGTTAAAAGATCTAGAGGAATATTGTATGTTTTTAAGGTATTTGCATGTGCTAACATCAGTTACGAAAACACTGGCAAGGGCACCTGAAAAAGAGCATCCAATCATAAGCTTGAAGGCAGATTTGAGGCAGAGAAATATCGGACCTGTTTTCTGTCCTAAAACAGCAGCAAGGACTGTTCTGGAACCTTAAACATAGAGCCCAACAGCAGGTCAAAGACGGACCTGTTGGGCAGCCTCTTAGTTCCTTAGTTAGATACATTATGTGCTTGGCAAAGATTGCACCATTCAGGTCCATAAATATTTCTCTTTTGCAAGATGTCCCATGTAAGTACTGTACTATTAAGGAGTAACCACATGAAAATACGTGCTTTGGATGGACATTTAATTCTCCAGACATTCTTCCACCTCCATTTCTGCGGCTCCAAATCTCCCTCAGCAGCCAAAGCCTTATAGCCCTCTCTTGGTGTATAATCACCAGCAGAATTTAGAGACCAGACCATTACATCATCCTCATCCTCTATACGGACAAAACTAGCTTTGAGCCTTTCTATATACCTATCCCATAAGACATAGTCCTCCTCTCTAAGCCCCAAGTCCCTGCCTGTGAGCCATTCCTGATGCCAAATTGTCGTCATGTGAAAATCTGCTATCTGTGACAAACTGAAAATACCTCTAGCTCCCAAATGTATTATAATATGTTCTGGGAGTCTGTAATCTCCCCATGTGCAATCTAGGGATCTAGTCCCATATTCTTTTTTGTGCCTTTACCAATCTTCTAAACGAGCGAGTCACCAACCAATGGAAATGCTACTGTAAAATTTTCTAGCCTAGGTGTCTTCTGTCCCAATGTTCTTAACTCTAAAACATAATTTATTTAACAGCGGAAAATTAAATTTCTGAACATTGCATCAATCACACTAGCTGAAAAATGAACAGCGGCAGAAATAACATTGCATGCATCAATCCATTCCTTTTATCAAACCTTACAAGATGACCTCTGCAGCCTGCTTTGAACCAACAGCTGTATAGTCATTAAATCACCTAGATCTGAAGTGTGCAGCCTGTGTAAGAAAAGGAAAAGCTACTGCAGTACGGCCTAATCTTTTTCTGCCTTTTCTCAACAGCAAATTGCTCTCTCTCTCCTCTCAATACTCAACCACACTTAAGCAACCACAGAAGATAAAGTATGCCCTTTAAATCTGAAGGTGTATGGCTTGTGCATGGAAAAGACTGTTACAGCAGTGTACAGTCTGTTGTATGACTTATGTATGTGCTAGTCACTTAAGCAATCTGCTCTTCTTCTCCTTGAATGCACTCTGCCTTTCTTCTAGCTCTTTTGCTTCTTCTCACATGTGTGATCAGCTTATCCTATCTTGTCCTCTTTATGCTTTGAGAGAGATAACTAATATCCTCAATTTTTCTTTTGCTTTTCAAGTGAAATTGCAAGATGGAATTATTTCCCACTTTTTCTAATAATAATAATAACAATAATCTATTTTTAAGGTCACGACCAAGCAAGACACCGAATTGGGTTGTTGTAGATCGGTCCCAACAAATATATAATATAACTTATAGGATCTGCTTCACTTTTGGTGAAGCCCATACTTTGCAACTATGTTGCACGAAACGAACCCCTACGCGACGTACATGTAAAATTTTCAGACCCCACCCAGTTTCAAGTCTCACTGAGACTAATCATAGTTTAATGCCCCCCAAAAAACCAGTTTTATGACAGCAGCAATTACTCAGCATATCAACAATTCTTAGAAATGAAACACGAGGATTCTGAACAACATTAAATGCAGAAATAAATAATTTTATCAGCAGCACACTAACCCAGAAATTAAAGACAGAGAGATTTTTGGTCTAACATTGACCCTGGAAAAACCCACAAGGGGAAAACCAGTGTGAGAGGGGCTTTTTATTATTTTCAGAGCTCAGAGAAATTCTTCTGTTACAGCAGAAATATTCACAAAAAAACTTATCTCAGAAGATGAGCCAAATCTCCTCCTAAACAGTTCCCAAGTCCGGTCCTCGATTTTTGTGCAAGAAATCCGTACCACAGTACGTCTGTCACAACATTTAATGCTGTACGGGCTGTCTAGAAACTCATGACACAAATTCTGGGTTTGCTGTATGGAATTTCCAGCATTAAATGTGCCTCGATTTCTGTGCCAACTTGCCTTGAAATGCCTGCACCTCCTCTGCTGTATGAACTGTACTTTTCTCTGCTGCACGACCTCTTCAAAATCCGTATTGTACGGCCCTTTGCTGGCTGTACCCTCTGCCTCGATTTCTGTGCTGTACCTTTGCCTTGGAATGCGTCCCAATAAACAAACTTCGTCTCTTCTCCTGCTTGACTTCTTCTCTCTCTTTCTTGCTCTCCAAAACTCATGAAGAATCAAGAATGGGGGGCACCTCCTTACCCTAATTGACTCAATGAGGGAAGTTGAAGGGTTTCTTAATCCAATGGTCAAGATTGAATTAGATGAGTGGCTGAGATGTAATGTCTATTCACTCACCCCCTTCACTTAAGTCATAAAGTCACTTTTAATTTATATCTCATGAATTAAATGATTAGGGTCCACATTAGACATTTTCCCACCCCCTAGGCGATGAGAAACACTTGCCTAGGTACTTTTAATTATTTTTAACAATACATATACTTGAAACGTGTTGAAACAGGGACGAAACGACTTGGAAACGTTGTTGGACTTTTCGTACGACATTCTCGATTTGGAAACACTCTAGGAAATGGCCGGTGGCATTTCCAAGTCGTTTTGGCGGAAATTTTTGGTTTTGTGGGCCCGTCCAAGCGACCAAGAGGGGGCCGCGGGCCCCTTAGGTGGCAAAAAATCCCCTCATTAACCACTATTAAACATTTTGAATTTTTCCACTTGCTCAATTAACTATCATCACCATTTCACCCGCCATAGTAATTAATGGTAATGTTAAATTCTTAGAGTAAAAGTGACATTCTCCTTTATCTTTCATTTAAAGTAAATGATGAAAATGAAAGATAAATGAGAATGTCGCTTTTACTTAAATTTTTAACATTACCATTAATTGTTTCAGGATGTTTGAGAGTGGTTCCAACGTGATTGGACTTTGTTGAGGAAAAGATATGAAATGATCTTACTCAAGCATTTTTAGATATTGCTTGGCTAAAGCAAGATAGACGGGAATATCACCCTATGTTTATAGCCTCAAAAATTGTTTCCTAATCCACAAGTATTGGTTACAAGGGCTTAGGTTGATTTTCTTATAAATAAAAGATTGCTGAAAAATTCAATATTTATGTAATTTTCTGAATATAACAGATGCAGAAGTAAATGTAGAGACAGAAGCAAAATTACCAAGTCAATGATTAATTTAGATGAGACAGAAAACAATCGCTTATTTCATTCCAATTTATCAAAAGAATCGTTCTCTTTACAAAATTCCCTGAAGAAGTTTGGACCAAAGTCAAACTTAGATGTCCCCGATGAAAACCATACAAAAGGACTTCTGACATAAAGTAAAAAACTGAACTTTAAAAGCTGGATCAACTTGCCACAGATTGCTGCCCACTTGACTCTGCACAATATCCTTTATCAGTCATGAAATTTAATTCATAAACAGACAAGTATACACAGACTATCAAAGATAGATCAACACCTCTGAAAAACAAGTGTGTCTGAATGATGTAATTCAACGTTGAATCTTGCTGTCTACAATAGGACCCTGTTGTTATAAAAGAGAATTAGGCTTTCACTGAATTAAAGAATGAATGAAAACTGAAATATCTCAATAAAACTCAAGAGTAGACCTTAGTATGCTTTCTCCTTCTATTCTCCTCTTGTTCCTCCTTCTCTTTTTGCCTTTAAACAATCATAATTAGTTGAAGTAGTTAAACGACCTCTTTTAGTTAAGTTAATTAAAACTCAACCAACTTTTAGTTTAGGGAGAAAATTAAAAATAATGATAAGTGTCTTTATTAAATAATAACTAGTAGGTGGGACCCCTTGTGACTCCCTTTAGTTTCTTAACAAACAGAAACACAACTAGTTAATCAATCAAACACATCCCTCCTTGTGGCTCCCACCATCACTCTCATAATTTGAAAATTAATATCAATGATATTTGAAACCATATCCAAAAGATAGCGTGCTGTCCAAAAACTTCAACAATCAATAAATAAAAACACTCAAAAACCATACTGTTCTCAACAATCAATAAATAAAAACACTCAAAAACCATATTGTTCTTAACAATCAATAAATAAAAACACTCAAAAACCATACTGTTCTCAACAATCAATAAATAAAAACACTCAAAAACCATATTTGCCACTCTGGGAGGCAATTTTCCCCTTGTTGCTGCTGTCTCCCTTTGATTTCTTTGAATTTGCATTAGGCTGTGTGGAGCCTTTAGGCCTGATCTCACTGATAACATGAGAGCAATCATCTCTCAAATGCATGCGGGATGAAACGGATTTGGTAGTCACTTGAGGGAGAGGAGGGAGCAACAACAACTTTTCCTTTATCAGGTGCATGGTGGGCTTCGACTTTTAATCTCTTGCTTACATGAGAAGACTGTACTGGTGAGTGTGCAGGGGCAGCTTGGACAATTGGGTAAATAGGTGGAGGAGGAGCAGGTAGAGACAAATTGGGCCAGCCACGATGTTGGGAGACTACCGGGTGGACAATCTCTTGCCATCCGTCATTTTCAGGGACTTCAAGTTGTAATGAGACATGAGGGGGAACTGGGATACCGGGGACATGTGGGGCTTGGAAAGGAGGCCTTTCTGGCCTAGGTTGGACCACCCCTTGTCCAATCCGGTTGAAAAACCCAGCTTGGAATAGCTGGTTCAACTCTTGAGGATCTGCATCAAAATGTATAGAAAACCTTGGCCTTCTAGAGCCACTGTTCCAATTTCCTCTTCCCCTGTTAATCCGACCATGGCTACCTCTGCTGAAGAAGCTCATTCCTGTATGCATTATTTATTAGCAACTAGTTTCTTCAACAAACCATACATGACATCTCTTTAAATATGAAACAAAGTTTGGCTCAACAACACATCAGACTCATGCAATCCAATCCATAAAAATCGTTTTATACTTGTCAATGAGCAGAGGGTGAATAAGGGTTCTTGGATATATGAGGGTTTGTATTGATCGAAAAGTGGTAAAATGAAGGCGGGTAGATCATGATTACTGCTCAACAAATCATCAAACAATCAATTGTATTGTAATAACAAGACATATCAACTGTAACTCATCCCTGTGCCATCCTTCAACTGTTATAATACAGAGTTTTCATTTAACTATAATTTAATTTTAAGAACAGGGCGTGAATAGTGAATCTGGGAAGGTGAGGGGATTTGTAATGTGCGGAAAAGTGAGACAATGGCAGGGAAATAACGAATACTATTCATAAAACAAATCAAGTAAAACATAACTCTGTACTAAACTCAATACAAAAAAAATACCAACACCATATCAACACTCATTATGTATCAAACTGTTTGCTGTCATAGCATTTAAATTTCTTAAAACTTCTCCATTAGAACAGTCTGTGCAATCATATTCATAATAGAAACAACTTTCCATTCAACAGTCTTGTTAAGAAAATGCTTGGTCTTTAATTTCCTTCCCTTCCTTTTAAGAATTTAAAGAAAACACACAGCAACATTGCTCCACCTCTATCCCACAATGCATTACTATAAAAATATCATAGACTGTCTATCAATTTACAATCGACCAATTAAAACATATGCCCAGGTCCCTTTCCAAATCGAACAGACTTTCAAAACGTGCTCGATTACATACATTTTTCATCATATCAACTGATAAGTTTATGCAACGAAACCACAATCAATATAAAACCCGAGCTTCATCACTGTCGATGTAACCATTCATAATATGCACGACAATAGATGTAAAGTGAACATAATGAAACACACACAGTCACCATTTCCATAATTATCTATAACCCTGATCGGGCCTAGTGAAGCACACATGAATCTCCAATTTGCAATCAAGACAATGCCGTAAGAACACAGTGATCGGGAGTATAGCGAACAAGAGGCAGCGCTCGACTGCATATTATTACTCATTCCCAATCACAACCTTTCAACCAATTTTAAGCCTAGAAAGACGAGATAGGTACTTGATGAAAACTTTCATAACCACTTCACTTGAAAAGCCAATCTTCGACAACCAAGAAGATGCTCGAGAGGAGCAAGAACAATTGGGGATTTAAAATCGGGCTTTGTCGCAACAAATACAAGGAGACAATCCAGAGCGTGCTCATTCAACAATAGCACAGAGAACTGGAGGTCTTGAGGGATATATCAACCACAGGAAAAACCCTTTCGATACAGACACAGTAGTAAGCCACAGGGTATCCTTATAACTCCCAGCCTGGGCAATGGAACATCAGTCAACCACAGAGGAAACAACGACGAGTAGGGTAGAAAAATTGATGCACATAGTGCACTTACGTTTGCAGAGGAGAGGCGAATATCCACTGGACAGTGACAATTATAGGGAATACATAGAGATATAACCTCTGTCTACTTTCTTAAGAGCTGAACCATTTGACAATAATGCCAGTGAGGATGCATAACACTGGGGAAAACTCAAATCACTCCATAACCATACGGTATATTATGGCCACCCTAAGACCAATTCCCAAGATACTTCGGTGCCAAGACACTGAGCATGAGCCCACGACCATGACTCCGGTGTAAAAATTACACAACAACCAACTAGCAATCTGAACGCGATTGGATAAGGTTATACTCATGACTGTGAGGAAGCAACCAACAAGAATACACAGAGCGAAACTCTCCACCATTTTAACACAGAGTGTTATATAACCAATCCACTTAATATCCACAAAGACGCACCACGATTTTAACCAACAGAGCAACCAACGAATGCACAACTCAAACAAAAACCAATTCTTTTGCTTGCAATCCGGACAATTACACAGTCATCTCAGAGAGAAATAACAAGCATTTACACAGTTGCAATTCTCAGGAAAACATAAACCCAAGCATTACTGAGCCATTGTTTGTTCATACACAGAGCGTAATTCATGGATGGGGTGAAAAAGAACCATACCTGTAACAAAGAGCTTAAAAGGGCGAGTTGGCCGAGTGTTTTCTTCCCAAGCCTGAAATGCGGAGCTTAACCACCAACAGACCGAATGCAACAAAGAACAATACTAGGGTGGCGGTCGATGGGGGGAGTATGGGGTGACGTGCATTTATTGCACGTCGCTTCCATCTCCTATCCTATTCAATTCCGAAGTACAAGACAACTAAACCTTCACCCATACATTAAACCATGTAATCAATTTCCAAACCATTGAAATCTGTGACGATATTCCTTGCCCAATGCGCCACCCAAAACATTCAGGTTAACCCTTGCTAAGTTTTCATACCATACCATATGCATTGCAGTGTCATATGCAGTTCGAAATAACTCAAATGAAAATCGCATAGCCACTAACTAAACATATAATAGTTAGGACTAACACTAACATCTTTTACCGTTCATTTGCATATAATCCTTAATCATAACTCAAACATAGATCCTTTTGTTTTAGGATTTTTTCCATCAGTTCGTTTTCTTTGTTTTGGGTATGTCATTACTAACATGTTTCTTGTGTGTATGTGGCCAGGTAGTAGATCACGATGATTTGTGACATGATTGAATCATAGCAACTGTAAATATATGCTATCATAACATAAAAATAATGCTTTGAATTGCAGAAACATCCCATAAAATGCATCATCCACCTGTCCCTATGTCAAAATGAAACCAAGACTGCATTGTCAACCATACAGGACTGTGTAAGCAACATTGAAACAACAACAAAAAATGTGTGATATGTCTATCTTTGAGCCTCCAGTCTACAAGGGGTCCCACCTATTAGTATTATATTATTAACATAGTTTAAATAATAGGGCTTTAGCAATACTTTGCGGCGAAATTCCTTGTTGCAATTTTAATCGTCAACATACTTCATATGGGGAAAGTAGAATTTTAGGTCCCATTCAAAATTTAACAGACTTGACAGTTTTCAAGATTTCAAGATTGGCAAGATTGCAATGTTTCAACTGGATTCTATCATGTATGAAGGTATGGAACTAACATTTAATCAAGAGCAACAAGCACTCGATGTACCTCGATGTCCACTCGTTCATATTTTTGGGGTCGATTGGTTTGGGTTCGATAACACTGCTCTCTACAATACAAGGATGTACATGTGTCATAGTAGGGTTTATCCAACCCCCATGATGAAATGCCCCCAAGGCATGATTCTGTTGGGGTTTAATGCCTCTCCTCTAGGGTGGTGCACTCTCTAACAAGATGTTAGTCCAATGCTCCTATTTCATAGTTGTATCCAAGTGTTCTCATACAAGGCATTGCTTTAATTATGTTCTACATGTACTTTCATGTTAATATAGACATGGTTTTCCTTCTAAAATGTCATTTATGTGTATCATTCTTTTTTCCTTGCAAGATAATGTGTTATACACACACACACACACACACACACACTCACACCACGTTTCCCCCGACTTTCCCATTTTGGGGGGTCGTGTTTCCAAACGTTTCTGTTTCGAAAACTTCTAGATGTTTCCACGTTACGTGCAACTTAGATTTGCAAATATCCATCTATCCTGGAATACCATACTCTAGGTGCCTGCTTGAGTCCATACAAGGTTTTCTTAAGCTTGCAAACATGGGACTATTTCCCATTTACCTCAAAGCCTTCATGCTACTCATGCACACTTCTTTCTCATTGATCCCATTAAGGAAATCTGTCTTCATATCCATTTGTTGTTTCCCCCAGCCCATAATTGAAACTAAGCACGCAGTTGCTCGAATGGAAGTGTACCTGGCGACTAGAGCAAATGTCTCCTCATAGTCCACTCCCTGTTTCTGGTAGAACCCTCTCGCCATGAGCCTCACCTTGAACTTCTCAATGTTGCCATCTACTGCATGCTTGATCTTGTAGAGCCACTTGGAACTAACTACTTACTCCCCTCCTGTCTGGGCATGATGTCCTAAGCATCATTCTTCATGATGGAGGTGTACTCCACCATGGCATCCTGCCATACCTATTGGTCTGCTGCGTACTGAAAGTTGGAAGCCTCATAATCTATGATGTTGCTCATCAATGCCTTGTAGTTTGGAAACTTCTTCAAAGGTTTTCTCTCTCTAAATGTGCTCCTATGAGCCTCAATATACTCCTAGGAATCCATCAATGTCTAGGTTAACCATTGAGGTCTCCTAATAGAAGTGGAAAGGACCATAATATCCCTCTTCCCCTGAATGTTGTTGTAAAACTTTGGAAGTCACTAGTGACCTAGGCTTAACCTTAAGAGATTCCTGCCCCTCGTCCTTTGTCTCACGACACTTCCCTCCCTCTCCTTATCAGTCGAGAGTCTGAAGAGGCGCCGATCGAGTGTATTATGGGGCGTAGCTATTTGAAGAGAATAGAATCTAAGGTAAGTAAGGAAATATAAGGTAAGCGAGTTAGTGGGGTTGGTAACTTGGGATAGTGAGTTAGTGGGGGGTGGTAACCTAGGAAAGGCAGTTAGTGGGAGTGGGTACCTGGGCTAGGTAGTGAGAGTAAGAGTAAGTGAGAACCCTTGGGGGCCCTTCCCCGGCCCCTTGGGGCCCCCTTGCCCTTGGCAGAACATTCATTTATATGCAAAGCGCTTCTGTGCTCCTCTTTCTCAGAGGAGGGAACTTGGGGCCCCTTGGGCCCCCCTTGCCCTTGGCAGAACATTCATTTATATGCAAAGCACCTCTGTGCTCCTCTTTCTCAGAGGAGGGAACCTTGAATAGGCTCATGGAACTTCCTGGATGCGAGGTCTTTTTCAAACTTTACATCCCCACTCATTACTGTCTTTCTATGCTCTGGAATACATGCCTTGTAGGCCTTTGAAGTCTCATTGTAACCCACAAATAAACCCTTCCTACTGGAGGGCACCAAGTTAGTCCTCTTCTCTACTGGTACATATAAACTGGATAGCCAAAGATGCAAAAATGAATCACCTTTGGCTTCACACCAATGAATGCCTCCTCTGGTGTCTTTTCCTCCAAGATCCTATGAGGGCACCAGTTTTGGATGTAGATTGCTATGTTGCATGCCTTTGTCCAAAGAAACATGGGCAAGTTCTGTTCATGAATCATGGCCTTAACAATGCTTATGTGGATCGATTCTTCTGCTCTATAACCCCATTTTTCCATGGGTTCTATGGAACAATTGGCTTGCTCTTGAGTCCTACCTCCTTCTAGAAACCGTCAAACTCCTTGGAGGTATACTTAGCCCCATTGTCCGATCTTAAGACTTTGATCTTCTTCCTTGTTTGGTTTTCAACTAGAGCTTTGAACACATGAAACCTCTTAACTTGGTCTTTAGGAAGTGGATCCATGTTTGGTGAGAGAAGTCATTAATGAAGGAAACATAGTACATGCTTCCTGAAATTGATGCTATTGATATCGGTCCACAAACATTTGAAATGCACTAGGTCTGGAATATCCTTCGACCTATGCTTGCTGCTTTGGAATGCTGCCTTGGCATTGCCAAGCATGCATCCTTTGCATACTCCATGCTGCTCAATGTTGAACTCTAGAAGACCTCTTAACTATCTCCCTTGTAATAGGCAATGTTCTATGATGCAGGTGCTCCATTCTCTTGTGCCACAACTCACACAAGTTGTCACTGTTATGAACTAGTGCTCAAACAGGTTCATCCTGCAACCTGTAAATATTATTGTCTCTAACCTTGATTCCTTGTGTTGTATTTGGGATAGAATCCTTTGGTTTGATGAGGACTTGTTGGTTCTTTAACTCAATTGCATAGCCCTTATACTACATAATTGAAACTCAAAGCAAGTTCTTTCTGATACGTAGAACAAACAAGACATTGAAGCTCTATTGGATAGGTGATTGATTAATAAAGACAATTGTGAAGATTTTCCCATGTTGGAACCAAATCTCTAATACTTGCTTATGGAGGTAGGTGATTGTGACCAAAATTGGCTACTATGTGTTTGAGAAGTCGTTACATGTACATGAGAGTGGACCTCATCCTGTATGGCTGTGCAAAACTAGAATGGCCCGTGTTCCTTTAGAAGTTTGTGTACTGCCATTGTTGCCTCTAGGTGGAAATGATTTTAGAAAACTGTGATGATGCTCATAATGGTTGTGCCTTGCAAACCGTCTTTCGACATTACTCATAGGTGTTGGTAAGAGAAAATCAAACGAGTTACTTGACTTGAGTTGGAAGGGCATCGTACCAACTCCTGCTACCGAGTAGTTGACATCGTCACCAAGCTCAACCTATACTCCTGAGTTTTGCTTCATTAGGCTAGAAAATAATTACTGCGTTGATGTTGTATGACAAGATACCCTACTATCCACATACCACGCATTCCTAGGAACCGTGTTGGTAGAAAGGCAAGATATCATCGAGAAATCCTTTTCAAACTTGGTAGCAAACTCGTTCATTTGAGTTTGAGGCTGCTACTTGCTTTTACCCTTCTTATATGGAAATTGTGATGCAGGATGATTGTGCTTATAACAAATGAAGCACTTGATTTTACTCGAGTGCTTCTTTTCTAACTGTGAGATTGACTTCTCACTCTTTCCTGTACTTTTCCTTGCCAGGGCCTTTAACTTTGCCCTTATTTGTTTGACCAAATAGGGCTAGGTTCTCATTACCTGTAATGTCCCTAATTTTGGATTCCCCTGCTTTACAGTTGGAAGCGACCTTATGAGTTTATGTCAGCCTGACCAGAGGGGTAAATGGAGGTTAATAGGGGGCTTGTGCGAATTGGAGGAGTTATATGAGGCCCGACCTAGTCCATTCACTTTATTTCATCATTAGGATCACTTTCGCACAGTTCGTTCTTGATTTCGTGGCATTTCGATGATTCCCGTAAATTAAGGGTATTATTTAGTATAAATTAATTAAATGCACTCAAGGTGTTAGAGGGAACGCCTTTGCGTAATAGCTCGTTGGAATCGAGACGAAAATATCTAAAGATTGGGATGATGAGAAAGGCACTTCCGGTGTTCGAGAACGAGTTACAAGCCAAGTAATCGCTTTCAGGCATTAAAAAGGGGTTAATTAATTAATAAAGTGATTTTACAAAAGTTAAATTATAAAGTCACTTTACTTTATTAAAAAGGGTAAAAGGGTTCGAAAAGGGTCAACAAAAGAATGAAAGGGGAATGAGGGGCGCCCTCTCTCATTTTCACTTGACATTTTCTAAAATGGATTTGAGAGAGCTCTTGTGGTTTTGGCTCTTGGGACGAAAACCCTAGAGAATTTATGAGATTTGTTTCGGTGGTGAGACTATCCACCCTAGCTAGTCATTGGGAGGAAATCACTTAGATTTCTTCATTGTGCTCATTGGTGGCGGAGTTCAGTTTATTGTGGTTGAGATTTTTATTCAGTGGCTAAGTTTTATTAGTGTTGGCTGGGTCCTTCTTTTACAGAGGCAGACTTTGCTAGAAGGGGGCAAACTCTTGTGGAGAAACCCCAAATCATTCAGTGGGTCGAACTCAGACTGTGAGAGAGCCGAGTTTTGCTAAAGATAAGGTCGAGTTTCCTTGGAAAGATTGTGATACTGCTGAATGGGAATCACACTGTTCAGTGGCTTCTTTATTTGAAATAAAGGGGGCCAAGTTACCTCCTTTTGGGGTCGATTCTTAGTACTGGAGCGGGCACAACCCTTGCTGGCCCATTATATTATTACTGGGGGGGTCGAGTTAGTTGTTATAAGGTCGAGTTCGTCATTTTTGGGCCGACTTTGGAGAGTATTGGGTCAAGAACTCTTGCTGGGCGAGCTGTCTCATTACTGGGACGAATTCTACCTTCCTGTAGCTGATTTGTCTGCTAAGAGAACTATTATTCCATTTTCTATCTGTTGGATGTAGACAACCTCGCCTTACATGCCTGTTTTCTTCTCATTTGATTGATGTACATGGTATTTATCTCATAAACAGGTCATTGTTAATGCACATGTCATATTATCTTCATTGTTCACTGTTATAGTTTATGTAGTGGCCAATATATCACTGTTGTCATTACTTCAATGCAATATTTTGCTGGCATGTATTCTGGGTATTTCTAATATTCTTGTTGTCATATTTGATGTGGCTAAAAGAAGTTAAAGGTTGCAAAACTGTGTATGAGACCACTAAGTCAACAAATATACTTAAGCATTACAACAATATACTGTGTGATGAATGAATGCATTGCAAACTAAGTGAAAATCTTTAGAAAAAATTTACCTGGAAGATTACAGTGGTATCAGAGCCTCAATCCTGCCAACTTGAAGGGGTTTGTGGTTTCATGAGGCAAGGAGATGGGGAATATATCACTTACAGAAGTAGAAGACAATGTGGCGAATATTCGTAATATTCTTGCATAGGGTCAACGATAGTTGATGCAGGATATGGCAAGCCATCAAAACAATGCAGGGAACAATGGAGCTAGTGGTTCAAAGAGACAATAAACAAGGCAGAATGGACAGGATGAGGAGTTTATAGATTGTTTGAGGGAATATATGGCGCTTGTTGAAATTAGTGTAGCTGCAAGAGCGATTCTTCGAAGGATAGCTAAGACCCTAGTTGAGTTCTAGGGTCCCCAGTACACTCCTGGGGATCTTGGTCTAGGACCAAGCAGTTAGAGCCATGGAAAAAGACCCTAGTGAGGGCCCCCAGTATATTGCTGGGGTTCTTGGTCAAGGACCAAGCAGTAAGTCCCTAGATATGTTCTAGGGCCCCTGGATGTGTTCTAGGGAATACTTGCTCGGTGCTTGGATTGATCCTTGGATGTGTTCCTTGGTGGTTGATGATATAATTCCCTAGATGTGTTCCAGAGAATCCTTGCTCGGTGCTTGGATTGATCCTTGGATGTGTTCCTTGGTGGTTGATTATATAAGTCCCTAGATGTGTTCTAGGGCCCCTGGATGTGTTCCGGGGAATCCTTGCTCGGTGCTTGGATTGATCCTTGGATGTGTTCCTTGGTGGTTGATGATATAAGTCTCTAGATGTGTTCTAGGGCCCCTGGATGTGTTCCAGGGAATCCTTGTTTAACGCTTGGGTTGATCCTTGGTCTTGTACCTTGGTGGATAAGACCCTAGATGTGTTCTAGGGCCCCAGATGTGTTCTGGAGTAACATGGTCTAGGACCAGGTGGTTCTTGGTTGAGTATCAAGGTGTCATGATGTGCGATATTCTTCTTCTCTCCCGGGATGGTCCATGAGACCTAGGAGCAGCTACGAAGATGGACATGACCACATCATTGATGTTTCCTCTTATGCAAGGATTATAAAAGCTTATAAGTTATCATGAGACTTATGTGGGCAGTTTTCCATTGAAGAAGACCCCTTTGACTTTGTCTTGTAGCCTCCTCTTGCTTGAGCCTGGTTCCCCTCCTTGATTATTGTGTTGTTGATCTTTTATTAGTCACTTTGACCTATTTGACTTTCTAATTAATATTTTTATTAATTATTAATTATTTTTATTTTTAGGTTTTTAATTAAACCTAACCCTAACCCCTTCCTAAACTATAAAAGGAACCTCTCCCTCACTCATTTTGTTTTATGGATTCCTCACTCTCATCTCTTGGTATGTTTTTGCTCCGGCTATCTCAGTTTGGTCTTTTGTTTGGTGGATCTTCTCTTGCTGATTGGGTACGGCCTCTTGATGGCATCTTTTCTTTTTCTGTTTGGGTACGATCTCTTGATGGCTTCTCTTCTCTTGCTGTTTGGGTGCGGCCTCCTTGAAGGCATCTCTCTTGATGCTTGACTCGGCTTCCTCGTGCTGGTGCAAGGTACGACACCTCTCCATTTGCTGCTAGTGTGTCGCGACCCTTTCTCTCTTCTCCTCTATTGCTTTCCGCTGCTTCCCTCAAGGCTGCCGTTAGCCTTCCTTTAGATTGCTGCTAGCTCTCTCCTAGCTACTGCTCCTTTTCTTTGGCTGCTGTGTTTTCTTTTGGCTGTCACTGCCCTCTCATTGGTTGCCACCCATACCCCTTAATTGCTGCTGATGTTCCTATCCATCTACAACATTTAGGGTCTATTATGACAGCCCTAATTCTGCTGTCTTAGGTTGCAGTTTTTGCTACAACAGTCCTAAAAGTTTGGGCAGATTTTGAGTGAGCTATTTGGGGTTTAATTTCAGCTTTGAGTTTTTTGGTCTTTGGGTTTTATATCAAACCTTTTTGTTGTTGTTGTCTTTCCTTTTAAGTCTGCCACTTCATCTTCTTGAGTACTGCCACTGTCACCTACTTATGCTACCTTGTTACAGCCCTTAGGGCTTGGTGGGGGCAGCCCTATTTTCTGCTATTTAAGTCTGCCCTATTTACTGTAGCAGTTCTTTATGCTGGACTGTTTTTGAGTAGGGATATTAGGGGCTTCTGATATCAGTCTCTGGTTGGTTATTGGGGTTTTGTATCAGTCCTAGACTTATGCTGATTTGTCCTTGATCTATACCCTACTCTTCTTGGTTCACTGTCCACATAATTCATGATGAGATCAAACCCTTGAGGGTTTGATCCATGACCTTTATAGCCTTTACTGAGCATACAGAAAAGAGGATAGCAACTATCTCCTAAGGTAAATCTGTTCTTTATTTGATCAAGGTAATGTTTAGTTTTACTTTGCTAATTATCAGATCTATTTATCCTAATGTTCAGAATTGTTTTCAGATCTAGCTTAGAATTGTTTTCTAAATGTTCAGATCTATTGTTTTATTTGTGTGATTGATCTACTTCAGAAATTTGTGTTTTGATTGCTGATCTATATCTACAGTAGTGAAGAAATTTAAAAGAATATTGCTGTTTTAGTTTTCCCTTGAAATTCTGACAGCGCTTAGTGAGACATTTCACACAGACATGTCATTCAAGGATTTTTGCACCATCAAAGATCTTGAGTGGTATGAGCCCCAAGTATTAGTGGACAAGAAGGTGAAGATGCCAAGGAAAAGGGCACTAGTTTTTGAAGATTCCGATGCTTCTAAAATTGAGGATGACTACACAACAACATCTAGTACACCTTTAGTGTTGTCCTATGAGGCCCATAACACTAGTACACATGGACATGTGGATGGCGTACATGGTAAGTGTCCCAATCAATCGATGTTGAGGATTCAACATCATACCTTAGTAGTGATGCTCATGATGATGAGTGCGTGTGAGCACCTAAGTATGATGAGGGCTCAACTCCTTATCCTATCTATGATACTTATGACGATGCAAGCATGATTGTACCTAAATATGACGAAGACCGGGTATGTGAAAAATGGTCGTGGGATTTGGATGCATCTTCATAGGAGCCATGCGTGGAGGATGACAAAGGAGAGGTTGATTTTGGCGGTGATAGTACACATGAGTCCAATCATTTGACAGGTCAATGTACAGTAAGTAAAGATTGCATGAGATCATCTAGTGAGTCAGTTGTTGTTGGAGATAGTATTCTTATAGATGAAAAAAATAAGAAAATCTACTTTGACAACCCACACCATGTTGATGAAATTTAACAAAGACCCTTAGCATTGCGTGATTTGGAGGACCGATTATTGGTCATAGAGGAGCAAATTGTACAAGTGTTGACAAGGGCAGATAGTGCTCATAAGTTTATTGAAGATCTTATTTGGAAAACCCAGATGGAGGAGAGACAAAAAAAAGTTGTAGGTAGAGTCACTAGTGCTCCATTGAACATAATCAAAGAAGCACTAGAGCAGACAAAATCAGATTACTTGCAGTTGTTCATGGATAGGGACCTTGCTCTCAAGTTCGTTGAAGACAAGGAAATGGAGGTTGAGGAGCTTTGTGACCAGTTGAGTTTGGCACGCTCCTCATTACTTACAACATAGACTCCATCATCTTTGGCAGTCGTGACACATGAGGGCGTGAGTGGCCCCCATGTTTTGAGGGAGGAGCCTCTTGTGAGGATCCCGCACGAGGAGCTTTCAGAGTTGCAGGTGCTTGAGGAGAGGTGTGACGCAGAGGGTTTTGACTATGCTCCTGTTTTGCATTGTGGGGATCATGAGCCGTTTCTTTTGGAGAGCCCACTAAAGGCTCAAGGCTTAGCTATGGAGGAGATAGTTGAGCACATTCCTTGTGGACCAGGCCGCAAGGAAGTATATGCATCCATGGATTGGGTGGACAAGTATATGAAAAACATATGCGCTCTGGGATACAGGTTCAGGAGACACCAATAAAGTGATGGATACAGTGGTGCCTACAAGATACAGGATGGTACAAGATGATACAGTAATAGGCAACATTATGCATGGGTATTCATTGGCACTTGATAATGCACAGTGGAGTTTTGGGGCGTTTCCTCCAAGGAGATCTCCCGATAGAGTCCTCGAGCATACCATTGAGTTGAGGTTACCCAAGATCGGTG
The DNA here is from genome assembly GCA_009831015.1 of Picea engelmannii. NCBI lineage: Eukaryota > Viridiplantae > Streptophyta > Pinopsida > Pinales > Pinaceae > Picea > Picea engelmannii. The sequence goes on from WSFP011398182.1 coordinate 23,828, forward strand.
AGTGGATGGGTGAGCCTCAGGGAGCAGCATATTCCTCAATCATCGATCTTCATCTGGGATATCATTAGATGAGGGCCAGGGAGAAAGATACTCATAGGTCTGCTTCTCGACTTCATTATGAGTTCTTGGTTATACCCTTGGGGTTGAACAATACACTAGTCATTTTCCAGTTTTGCAGGCAGTGGCAGAGGCAACTATTTGAGTTTATATTCTCACTTTGGTATAGTCCAACTAGGGCATCAAACATCTCCTTTGTAGTTTTCTTCTCGGATACATGAGGGATCAAATGATCCTTTATGGTGTCCATGATCATTTGCTTGGCCTTCACTTCTCTCTTCTTGTTAGCGGCCAACTGTTGCAGATTTGTAGGGGAAGGCACAACATCCTTGACAATATCCTAGAGATCATTCTTTTCTAATAATAGTGTAATCCTCACTCTCCATGACAGGAAATTTGATGCGCCCTCCAGCCTATCCTCGAATTTGAGGCTAGTTGAGGCCAACTCTAAGATTTAATGCACAAACTACTAGATCTGAAAATTAGTCCTTGAAAGGAATACTGAAACCCTCTAACTTCTGGTCCTTCTTTGCTGCAGTTGATGTATTGTTGTAAATTCTTGAGAATGTCAATCAGAGAAATAACTTTGATACCATGTAAAGTTTTCTAGCCTAGGTGATTTCTGTCCTAATGTTCTTTCATTAAATTACTCAAAAATATAATTTATTTAACAACAAAAAATTAAATTTCGGAACATTACATCCCTTGGGATTCAGGGACTTGTAGTTTGCTGCTACATCCAGAGAGTCCCTGAATCCCAAGGCTTATTCCATTGGATAAGAAATGTGTTGGTTCAACATAGAAAGAGAATGGAAGTACACGAGAAAAGAGGGCCTCTCACAGGTCAAGATTTTCGTCGGTCGAGTGCTCCCCCTCTACTATGATTTGGCCACCGTGAAACCAAATAGACACGATTCCGCCTCCATAAATCGTGAGTTCTGCCTGCGTGCTAGGTGAAATGCCTCTAGTTTTGAGGGATGCATTTCCCATTATTTCGAATTGGCTCCCCGGCGAATCCCATGCAGATCTACATGGATCCGGATCCACGGATCCTACACCTACCCCCCGCGGATCCGGTAACTTATGCTTGAGAGAGATAACTAATCTCCAGTCCTAGCAACTAATTTCGTCAATCATAGCTGCCACCTATCTCCATCATGAGATGTATGGCTAAGATTAATTCCTAATCTAAGTTAGTAATGTTGTAGAACTTCTAGAGCATTTCATTTGGATTCCTAAGACTAACTGACTTGAAAACATAAGTGAAATTAAAAGATGTAATTATTTCCCACTTTTCCTAAGTGGTCACTAAAGAATGTCTTGAACCACATCCTACATGTTCACACTGAAACTTGTGGAAGAAGTTCCTCCTTGAGCTTTATTTCTCAACAGTTGCAACTACAACTTTCCAAATAATAGAAACATTTTGCAAATTCTTTACAGGATTCCTCATCCATTCATCAGTTGAAATTGATATATGTACTTCATTCTAACCACTCTGCACCAAATGCTTTTCTTCTGTATTAACCTCCAAGCAGTGTTTGTAGCCAATGTTCTTGAGAACAAGAAAATTCATTTCTTCCCAAGCCCCTTAGGGCTTTCAGAATTGCCAACTTCATGCATTTTACCAAAGGTATCCCTTTCTTATCACTGCCCCTTGACCAAATAAATCTGAAACACAATGTTCTTATTTGTTCCAACACTCCTTTTGGGATCCAGGACATTGACATTCAATATATGGGTATGGTCTCTAATACAACTCTGACAAAAACCAACCTACCACCTTTAGAAAGCCTTTCTGTTTCACCACATGTTCAGTCTTTTCTCTACTTTAGAGATTAGCTATTGCCAATCTAGTTTTTGGTATTCATTTGACTTGAGAAAGAATCCCAAGTACGTTAAACCATTCTCTAGATCTGAATGTTGATAAGGAAGTAGGAAAGTCATATAAACCTTGTCTATATCAAAGATACCACAAAACGAAATAGTCAACTTTTCCAGATTAATCTTCATACCTATGGCTATACAAAACAACTCAATATTTTCTCTAAGTTTAGTACTGTCCCGCATAGAACCGTCACCAAAACTCAAGATATTATCAACAAATAGAAGATGAGTCAAAGAGCATGTGTTTATCACTCTATACCTTAGAAGTTCCCAACCCTATGTGCCTCCTTCAAAGCTCTATTGAGACCTTCTGCCACAGTTAAAAATAACAATGGTGAAAGGGGGCAACCCTTCCTTACATCCCTTTCTGGTTTGAAGAAAGGAGTTGCTGAGCCATATTTAGAAGCACTGAGTAGGAGACTGAAGATACATAGGTTGTCACTTGAGAAAAAAATGGAGCTCAAAACCCCAAATTAAAGTAAAAGCCTCAGATAAAGCCAATTGACCCTGACATATGCCTTGGACAAGTCTACCTTTACCACCAGGGCCTTGAGCTTTTTCACTTTTATAGTGTGAAGCCCCTCTCGTGTCAGCCCTACAGCCTCTCGAGTCTATCTTCCCTCCAAAAACCCAAATTTGTCGTCATGTCTTTCCTCCAAAAACCCAAATTAGTTGTCAGTAATAGAACTTGACAGGGTGGTCTTCATTCGTCTGGCTATAATTTTGGAAATAATTTTGTAAATGTAATTGCACACAGAAATAGGTCTGAACTTTTCAAATGAAGCTGGGTTATTAGACTTTGGAATGAGATCTATGCAAGTTGTATCAAAAACTGGTAGATTGTTCCCAGTGGATCTAGATTCTTCTATCACCATTCTTAGGTCCTCTTCAATGAATTCAAAACATCCTAGAAAAAACTCAATTGGCATCTCATAAGGACCGGATCTCTTATCTTTCTGGACACTGGAAAGCATAAAGTAATTCTTCTTTGCTCGCTTTTCCATTAACATCTAAACGTCTTGTTGATTTACAAAGCCCCGGGGAAAAATGAAGACATCATGAGCACCTCTGCTATTGTAGCCCTTCTTTCAGCCTGATAATTATCTTTAAATACTCCACCCCTGCTTTAGCAATTTCCTTTTAACTAGTGGCCAATTCACTGTCACTTTTCTCTATCTTCCGTA
>WSFP011398190.1:0-26953 GCA_009831015.1 Picea engelmannii
TGACTTTCATTTTATTAATATTTAATTAATTAATTAAATCACTTTAATTAATTAATTAACCTTTTTACCTTTGAAAAGCTCATTATCTCTCCTTGTGGCTTCCCTGGCCACTGAAATTCACTTCTAGCCATCCCATCCTATAGTGTTGCTCCTACCGATTCCAATGAGCTATTACACTGAGAGGTTCCTCAAAGTAATGTGCCCAAAATGACTTCTTCAATGAATTCCATTGACTTATAGCTCAAAATAGTCAAAATCTTGGAAATTGTCGGAATGCAACGAAACCAAAGCCAACCTGTGCAGAATGACTCATAATGATGGAATATGATCATCAATGCAAGCTGGACCCCACAATGCCTCTCAAATACCCCTGTACTCGCTATATCATCCATCTGGCTACTCTGGTCATCATAAATCTCTGCCCTGTGATGATGTCCCAAAGTGGGGACATTACATTTTACTAGTGCATATGATTGCTTCTCCATGATGTCATAATTCAATGGAGAGTCTCTCAGAGTTCTACTGTAATAGGCTATGGTCCTTTCAAAATTCCGTTCATATTTTTGCAGCAAGACACCAACAATAGTGTGTTCTGATGCAAAAGAGAAAATGATGAAATCCTTTGCATAACCTGGACTGGCCAATACTGGTGCCTTGGTCAATGCCACTTTTATATCCTCAAATTCCGGAGTCCACTTCATTTCACTTCCTTTTCTGAGCATGTTGGTAATGTACTTATGATCTCAGCTAGATTGGGGATAAACCTCCTCAGAAAGTTTACTAAAGGACTATATCTCTTTTTTTTTTTCTCCCGGGTGTGTCAATTTTCAGAGTTGCGGCCACTTTGATGGGATCTATCTTTATTCCTTCTTTCAGAATGATATGACCAAGTAGTTTCCCCTCTTGCATTCCAAATTTAGATTTCTTGGGATTCAATGAAATGCAAAATTTCTTACATTTATGAAAAACCCTTCTCAAATGTTTAAGATGCTCATCATCAGGATCTGAAAACACAATAATATCATCTAAATAAATGACAATGAACTTATATTTCTCATCAACAAAATCTATGTCCATAGCCCTTTGGAATTTTTCTCCTGCATTCATGAGCCCAAAAGGCATCTTGGCATACATGAATGTACCCAGGGTGTTGTGAAGGCTATCTACTCTTGGTCATCAGGATGTACCATGATTTGGTTGTATTTAGAAAATCCATCAAGCATTGCCATTTTCTGTGATCCAACCACTTTCTTCATAATGTAATCCATCTTGGGAAGATGATAGTTTTCTTTGAGGGAAACGTTGTTCATATTTCGAAAGTCTACACACAACCTAATTTCACCACTTTTCTTTCTGACAGGAACTAAGTTAGCCAACCATTTAGAGAACCTTAAAGACACTATAATCTTAGCATCAAACAACTTTCTTACCTCTTTCTCAATTAATGGTAGCAACAAAGGATTAATCCTTCTCAATTTCTATTTGAAGGGTTTGTGATAATATTTTATTGGAATTACATGTTGAATCACCTTAATATCACAAACCTTCAAATCCTCATAACTCCAGGAAAAAACATCTGGGAAATCCTTCATTAAGATGATATATATTTTTTTTGATTTTTGGATTGAGTGTCTTGGACAGTTTGATGATTTTGGGATCTTCCTAAGTCCAAATGTTACAATCCTCTATGTCTTCATCATTTGCAGTGACCTTGGGATTTCTTGCCACATCATTATTATCAAAAAGTTTTTCCAATGGGACCAAACCCTTGGGAATGATATTGTTTTTGAGATGAACAATAACTCTACCATCAATCTGATTTTGGAAATAGTCATCAGTTGAAAACATGAATGCATCCTCTTCCTGATAAGAACAATTTTCATCATCAATATTTGAGTTGACAAATTCATCAATCATTTGGAGAAATCTTACCACCTGCTTGTCATCCTCAAAAATCTGCCAATACTTGATGTTGTTAGGTACTACTAGCCTGTGCTTGACTTTAATTTCATATTTTCTGTTAGGAAAGATAGGAATATTGAAAATAGAGGCTGAAGTTTCTAATGCATGAACAATTAGATTTTGTCCTCTTGGAATCACTAAGAGATTATACTCTGTAAAAATTTCAAGTAAGTCAAGAACTATATTCCCTTAACCTAGGATGCTTTGACTGATAGATGCTCTTAACCTGATTTATGCCAACCTCAAAATCCCCATGTACATCTATTCTTTTTGCACCCAATTCTTTCAAAGTGTTCAAAACCAAAATCAACGCCTCATATTCAACCATGTTATTTGTGCAGTCAAAAGAAAAATTGTAAGAGCAAATTTTTGAACCTATCCTAGGCGAAATTATCCAAAAACCTAACCCAACTCCCTCTCTGCTAGCAGCTCCATCAAAATTCATATTCTACATCTCATCATTTTCTCTATTTTGTTGGTCTGAAGTTTTCCTTACTTGATGATCAACCTCACCTTCCACAAGAAATTCAACAGTCTTTGGCTCTACTTCTTCAAAGCACAGGTCATTATATAAAATTGAATAACCAACCTCAGTGTCAACAAAATAAAGAGGATGATTGTTTGGATTGGTTTTGCTACTCACAATGTATTTCAACAGTACTTCTCTGTACAATCTCCTTTCTTGTCCAAACACTGGTATAGTTGCATAAGACATATCCATCTGTAGAGTACCTTTCAACTTTGCAGCCCATGATATTGACAACAACATGCAAAACTTCAGAGGGATGTCAACAACAACTACATCCATTATTATATTCTTTGATGGAATTTTAGATAGAGACACAACCAAATCTTTGATTAAACCCAAACATTTTACCTTCCTTGAATCAAAAGAGAAAAGATCTTTGTAAGGCCTAGTGATGTCCAATCCTAGTTCATCCATGATTACTTTTGGCATCAAATTATGAGGGTCTCCTAAATCTAGCATTGCATTGTGTAAAGTCATATCATGAAATTTAAGCCTGACATAGAAAGGAGGTATATCACCATCATCACTAGTTTCTTCCACTCGAGGACCAAATAAAATTACAGGGTGATCATCTTGCACATTCAAAGTATCAGATGCTTCTTCCATTTTCAACAATTTTATGATTTGGATTCTATATTCACCATTCCTCATCAATTCATTGAAAGGAACACAAAAATTGAATTTTTCCATTTCACTTTCAAAGTTAAAAGAAGACTGAGTTTTTTCTACCTCTTTGATGACTGCATCCCTTTTTACTTCTGGTACCTTCTTTTGGGGCTCTTCTTTCTATTTTCCTTTCTCTAATACCTCCCTTGAAGAGTTTTCTTTCTTAGGATGACTTGAAGAAGGTAAATTGACTTGAGGCTCCTTTATAGGATTCCCTTTTGGTGGGTTTGCAGACACCTTTTTACTTCTGAGATTGTATTTCTTCTGAAACTGCATTATGGCGTTTTGAAACCCCTTCTTATACTCTTATGTTTCCATTGACAATATATCATCATTTTCCTACATAAACTTATCATTTGCATCCATAAATTGATCATGTTCTTCTTTAGGTAGGAACACATTTGTTTCAATACCATCACAACAATGTATGTTGTCTTCAATAGATTCATCATAATTCTCATTTACATAATGATTTTGGAAAGGGGGTTTAACTTGATGATCACCTTGATTTGTTTGGTCTCTCTGTCTAATCTATGGGACTGGTGCTCTTCTAAAATTTGGATTTCTGCACGTTGAAAATCAACTTGATCTCTGATGACAAGTTCATTTTCTAAAGATAGCTTTTCCACCAACCTTTCCATAGTTTTCACCATTAAATCAAAATTTTCATATGATGATTTAGAAGTTGAGGGTTGAGATTCTCCTTGAACCTTTTTCATATTGGTATCATGATTATGCTTAATATTTCCCGATGCCATCAGATTCACCTCTACTTCAATTACATCATTCATCATGTCATCTAGCATGGTAGATATCCTTTCCCTCATCAGAAAAGAAAAGTCACTGTCAAAAGAGTCATCATAACTAAGTTTGGCATCTCTAGGAGGGGGTTTAACTTCATTTGGTATTGAATTATAGACCCTCATGAACCTGGTCGAAAATTCTTGTACTGTCTCATTGGGTGATCTTTTTATGTTATTATATTGAGTCAACAATTGAAGAGGATTTTTCTTGTCACCCCATCTTGCAAGAAAAATGGTTTCAAATGTTGTAAAGTTAGGGATATTTGCTACTGGAATAGATTTAAACCATTTCTGAATTCACCCGAGAGACTTTGGGCAAACAGTCTCACTTTTACATCCTCATCATCTACCCCCTCGAAGTTAGAAAAATCATTAAACCAATCTAAGTGTTTCTGAGCTGAAACATTCTCTTCTGCATCATATGACTTAATTCTTTGATTATAATTTTGAGGTAAATCATGAAATTGAGCAAGTAAAACAAGGGGAGCAAATATTGCTGCCATGTCTCTAGGAGGATTTTGGACTGGCTGAACAATCTGACTGGGAATGACAACAGTTCAAAGGGGGACAATAGAAATCAAAGATCAAAGTTTTTTCTCATCAAACATAACTTCGTTCAAGTTAGACTCTGATTTAGATCTAAACAAAGTTTGTTCAAATTTTATGTCAAAATCAAGGTCATCAATGCTTTTCACTCCGTCTTTAGGAAATGATAGATTTATGTCCATAAAAATACCTGAGTCAACTACCCTTTCTTTTCTTTTATGCAAAAGTTTCTTAGGATCAGACACAGATGCTATAGGTTCTAGATCTGGGTTTCTCCTAGTGTAAATATCTTTTGGAGTGAAGATTTCTCAATAAAGTTACTTTTTGCTACCGATCTTATAAAATGAAGTTGCTAGGGTAAATGTTTTTCTTAGCCAATAAAATGTTTGATTCGCTGTTACCCTCAGGAATCAAATCTGAAATTTTAAGTCGTTCTGTCCCAGGAAAGATTTCACCTTCGATCCCTGACAACGATGCCAAAATGTTAGCACTAAGTAAATTGCCTAGGCTGAAGGGACAAATTACAAAGGTAACCACAAAACCACTTCGGAACTGAAAACTAGCCCTTTTAGTTCAGAGAGGGATCTCTCTCGTCACTTGGCCTCTTGGAAGATGGATCTTCTTTAAATGTTTAATAGACATGTTTTGATTTGATGAAAGATTTATGGGGTTTGCTGGCAAGAAGGAAAGGAATCTGTTGGGCAATGGAGTCAACTCCAAAAACAAATAAAACTGTGTTTGGTAGGTAGATTTCTCAAGGAAGAAAAGGCAAGGTAGGTGATGAAATTTCAATATTTTAATTTGTTGTGATAAGATGGAAGAAAGAGGAAAACATATAACATCAATCAGAGCACCATAGAGATGAATTCTGATGAGTTAAGAAAGAAAGCATAATTCAAAATTGCTTAGATCTAAAGCACCATTTAGATGAATTTTAGACCCATTAACATCCAATTTTAAACATACGAAAGGTTGCATATGAAGAGATATCAAACTAGAAAAACATACATGAAAGGAGGCACATACTTCAGAACATCACCACATGAATCTTTGGTATGAAAAAACTCTAGACATCTCCACTTGTATTCATTCATATTAAAAAATTATTACAATGATCAATATAATTTGTCCCTTTGTGCTTCTGCCCACCTAGAATACATAAAAAACTACAATATTTATACAACAATTTGATTCCATTTGGTTTGAACTGATTACACTAAAAATAAAAAATTTCAGTTCACAAAATCTGGGATTTGCGGATATTTCTGCAGTTTGGTGCTTTATCTTTGTCCTTTGACTTCGATTGTATCTTCATTTGATTCATTGCCTTTTGGTTGAAAACTAGAAATCATTTACTCGGTCTTGGGAAATTACATTTGGGTTTACCCAATATGAATATTTCCTTCCATTGCAATTAAAAAGGAATCTCATAATCTGTACTCAGTTTATCAACTAAAGTAGCACATTTCAAACCCTCCTCCAAGGTTTCAAATTTGGAGTGGTCCATCCTTGATTGAGTCAAGAGTGCATTATATTATTCTTGATCTTGCAACTTACCTTTACCATCCCATAATGATTGAAGGCCCTTTATGAACAATTCTTCAAATAAATTCTTCAAAATTTGCACACTTTGTTCCATCTGTATTACTTTATTGAGAACTGATTTCAAAAGCTCATCTTTTGTAATAATCTTTCTGGCCCAGATAATCAATGTAGTTATGTATTTCACCCCAATGTTCTGAAGATCTGTAGGAGGAACTGAGTTGAGAAGATTAATGGCATTTTGTGCCCATTCAAATGACTTTTTGGCTAAAGTCTCATTTACAAAAGTGCATCTATGCCTGGATGTGATTGATATATTATCTTTATCATTTACAAAATTCAAATATGATCTAAATTTTGCAGGCTCAAAAACTATAGAATCCCATATGATATGTTTAGCTCCTTGCTGCAGACTTTTACCTCTCAATCTTGAATTCAATTTATTAATCTTCTCCTGCAAAACTACCTTTTCCTTTTGAACTTGGGATAACTTTTCATCCTTTGTGGGAACTTCCTGCTCTAATTTCTCCATGTTTTCCTTTAACCCTTTGATCTCTCCTTCTTTCAGACTGACTTGTGACATAGCCTAAACAATGTCTTCAGTGGTTGATCCAATTCCTGTAGCAGGGGCTAAAACCATGGCTTTATCACCAACTCTACCTTTTCTTGAGACCATTCCATATTTTCCTTTTCCAGTTGCAAAAGCTTAGCCTTATAATCCAATGCTTCTTTCCTCAATTTCTACACTACTGGTACCACTTTCCACAATGTTCAAATTCAATTGATCTCTGGGTCCTTCATCTTCCAAATCTACAATCTTCTTTGGCCGAACAATTTTCATCTTCTTTTTAGCTGTTTGTTCAACATCAATATCCATAGTCTTTGACATGATTCTTTTGCTATACACACTGGATTTGGGAATTTTAATGACCAAATTTTGAGGAGCTTTCTGTGTTTGTACTTGCTGCAATGGTGCTTCCACATCAATACACACTTTCATATTAGCTAGTTTATCCAAGCCTTCCACATTATCATGTTCATAAGGTGCATTTTTATTCATCTGTCTTCTCTTGGATATGATTTGATGTGGATCATATTTTCTTCCTTGTATTTTTGAAAAAATGAATTCTTTGAGTTTTTCCTTAACCTGTGATAAACATGATTTGGACTTAACCACAAAAGGAACAATAAAAAAAGGGAATTTGATGTTAGAGGTTCTGTGAAATTTGATGAAATTCTCTATCTCATATATGATTCTCTACCCGATGAACTCAAGAGAAAAAATCCTCGGAGTTAGGAAAACATGTAACATATAAGGAGACTCATGAAAACCATATACCCAAATCACTATTGAATGCATAAAAAGTACCCAGCCTCCTACTATTTTTCTAGATTTGGCTGCAGGTGAATCTTCATGTCCTCCAAAGCTCTGGGTCAACTTGTATTGAAAATCAGAGAATAGATTCTTGACATGACCTTGTTGATGAATGTGAACAAAGTGATTCTTTTACATTCAGTAGATACAAAGGCTGCTTCATTTATTTCTCCATGGTTACTTGATAAGAAAATATTTAACATATATGTATAGTATCTGAAATGTATTAAAGAGTGGAAATTCACTAGCTGCTTGTGAATGGTGTCAACTAGGAATTTTTCGAAATTAATTCAAACTGATTGACCAGACTCTGACTTAAAAAATATCAAAAGAAAACCCAACATGACTTCAACAACATATTGATCACTATCTAGACCTAGGACGTGACTCAATAGGGAACAAACCCACTGGAATTCAATGACCATCATGTTGATACTCATTGGTAAGGACAAAATCTCCGATATTTGTTTAGGTTTAATGATTTGTTGTAGAAATTGACTTTTGATTTCTGATTGACATTCTCTATAAACCCTAATCACTTTTTCTTTGTTGAATGACTCAGAATTAAAGGAAAATTCTTATGCTATATGGAGTGACTTTCGAATTGACAGATTATCTATCCTACACAGGCCTTGAGACCCCTGTTTATTGACAATTACCCTTTCTGAATGAGAATATTGTTCAACACACTAGCCTACAAATTTAGGAAATGGGAAATAAACCTCAACAACATATGGGACAATAGAAGCCTGGACTGCTTCTAAAAATGGAATATTATTTCCCTTTATATTAGCCAAGTTTCTTTGAGACACAAAAATGGGGGAAATAGTGATATTGACATCAAATACATCTACATCTCTGTCAATTAGGGATTCCTCATTACTTTCAGGGTCTTGTTCTGCTATTGAAAATACTATGGGATCCATAATGACAAGATAAATACCTGGAAGAGAAATGTGATGGTGCAAAGCTAGGATGCAACAGAAAAATGGCGGCCGTGACATTGTTCCAATGGTCCTTGAGTTTGAAAATAATAATAATAAAAAATTTCAAATCGACATTTTATACTTTTCACTTTGTGGAGATGTGGATTGGCAGTTTTGGAACAACCTGCTTGTCGTTCCACAATCAACCCGATGCTGACATGTATACTACAATGGAAACCACAGTTTGGATTACGAGACCACTCTTTAGAATTATCCCCTGTGCAACTTCAAACTCCACAATGCTTCCTAGCTATCGGTTTTGATGGATCGTGATCACAATTATTTCAGGCCCGATCTAATTAAACTTTCCGCCAAATTTAACTGCTTTATGCCATTTTTAACCTTCCTGCCAATTTTTCATGCCTCCAAACCCTTTAGCACCTTCGCTAATTTTTGAATCCTGATTCCAAGACATAATTTTTTTTATTGGTGACTAACAGTCTCCATTTCGTTCAATATTACTATACAATCTTTTACCAATTCAACAACTTTTCATTTCATTCCAGTAGCTAGCTGAAATAACCAAGACTTTTTATGTTTTATTTTATCCAATATACAACATTCTACTATTGTAGGTGAAATATAACTTAAAACTTGCACCAATATCTATTAAAATAGATACGGGTTTCTGGTTAATCGTACCTTCTACCTCTACCATGGAGGATTGATGGTCAACCTGGCGATTTTCCAAGGAAACATTAATCTTATGAACACATCTAACAATGCCATTTACTGTTGTTTCTTAATGAATATTGTGTACTGCCTGGTTTCTATTTTTATTTAAAGGGAAATCTCAGTATAAGTGAGGTTCTTTGCAACCCCAATACTGTAAAGGTGGTCAAGCTGTCTTGTTTACCAAGTCTGCAGGTTTGCTACTATTATGAATTGATACACTTTGCTATCCACTGAATTTGTTTCTCCTAACTAATGCACTATGTGATGGTTGTCGAGGAAGCTTAAACTATTTCTTCTTAGAATCAAACTTGTCCCTGTTCCTATTCTGCCATGTTTTTGTATTTTCAGAGCTCTATTTAAATTGAGTAAAACATCATTTGGTGTGCCTTATTACTTCATTCATTGTATTAGGATTAAGAAACTTGATTTTATCTTTTCATGGTTGAGGAAGGCAACTCATGAATCACTACACTTTTTCCTTCTCTTCTCTCAGGTACGATACATATCTCATTAAATTCATGAATTTAGTGACAAAGTCCTCTATAGACATCTGTCCTAATTCAAGATCGTGGAATTCCTTATCTTTTTAATCATAGTACCTTTCTGTTAAATACTTTTGTTTAAAATAATTTTTGAATATTTTCCAATTTAATTCATTGCTCCTAATCTTATTAACTATTTTTGTTTCTTGCCACCAATTATCCGCCTTACCATTCAATTGGTACACAACTAATATAGCTCTCAAATCGCCTAGGTAATTGTAAATTTGGAAATATTTTCCCATGTTCAGAAGCCAAGACTCTGCTCCCTCTTCAGACTCACCATCAAAACTGGGTGGCATGATCTTTCTAAATTCTCCAAGTAATTCATTCTCATGCCATTTTCCCTCCTTACTTTTAGATACAACTTTCTGTAGTTGACTGCTATCAGAACTACCTTCATTGTTTTCTTCATCTAACAACTCTGTTTGATCATTAATCACTCGATGGTCTTTATGCTTTTGTGACTCTTCATTGGATAATTATTTTTTAGCATTGTTGGAAGTTTATCATACATTTATGAACTATTTCATATCAACCATATTTTAAAGTAAAATTTCATTCAACTCTTCTTGTTCTTTACTGACTTTGAGTACTTTCTTATTCTGTATTTTGATACTCTGTAACTCTGTTTTATGCTACACATAGTTTCCAACAATCCTATTGATTTATCTTGTGGTTGTTCACTGTTTAATTCCACATACATCAATGGTTCACTTGATATTGCTTTACCAGTTTCTTGAGCCATAATGCTTGGTTTTGACTATGATACCTGCATAAACATAATTGATGTCAATTCTTTTGTCTTTATATATAAGAGTGGTAGGATGATTTAGGCAAGAGTATATTTTTATAAGTTTAAAAAAAAAAAAATTGTGTTAGGTGACATTACAAATGGTATCAGAGCATGGTTCAAGCACTATGGCCTTATGGACTCACAACGAACGAAAGATTATATATATATAAGGCCATAGTGCTTGAACCATGCTCTGATACCATTTGTAATGTCACCTAACACAATTTTTTTTTTTTTTTTTAAACTTATAAAAATATACTCTTTCCTAAATCATCCTACCACTCTTGCTATCTTTTTCTTGTATTTCTTGTTGCAGACATAAGTTCAATAATATTTCTAAAAGAAATATCAAGTCAACATTCTATTATTCTCTAATGTCAAATGATGTATAGATGAAATAAATAAAATATAGAGACTGCATAGTTTTAGACTTACTTATAGTAACATTATTACAATCTTGTTGCAAATCAATAAGCAATAACCATAGTAATAGAAATATAACAAAAAAAATAGAAAACATATATGAGCCTGCTTAAATACTGGAAACAAATTGAGTAGAGAACTAGTTCCTCCCAACCATAGACTAGAACATCCAAATCACTTGCTCCTGTCACTCCTGAGCCTAAATCCTTATTCCATAAGGACTGAAAATTTCAATAACCTTCTCCAAGTAAAACCGAGTTTGAATCTTTCTTAGAAACATCAAACTCAAATCCTCAACACAAGTACTCATCAACGCCATGCATCCTCTTTACTTGTTCTTTCTTGTGTTACCAAGAAAATAAAACAATGATGATCATATTTTTAGCTTTCCTAGGTCTTTTTCCAAGTTATCCTTATCCCTAACCCTAGGGAATCTTCTTGGATTAACTTTGTGCTAGCTTGTTCCCTCACATCCCACATCTTTTGGAAGTAGGTTTACACTTGTCCTCATGGACAATATTTACTCTGGTGTTTTTTTATCCCTTTTCACTCTCCCGTGGAATAATGATTTACTCTTTTATAATTGGATTCTCTATTCAATTTGTCTCTAGTTAAATAAAATATATTAAAAATAATATTTACGAAAATATTCATCATCATCAATTTTTTTATGATGATATAACTCTAGCATAAATATTTTTCTCAAACTTCCTCAACATAAATAATCAAAATTAAAATATTCAAATGTTTATAAATAGAGGGACATTACAATGGTGAGCATTAAAACCAGGGGGATGGGAGAGTAGTAGCACCCCCCACTTTATTTCACAAATTCCTCCCATTAACCTAGTTCCTCTATTGGCATATTCATAAACAAGTTTATTTTATTGATGTAGAACATGTTAAAACCCAATCACCTTGAAATATTACTCTATATGTAATATCCTATGCATAAGTTGATATAGCTCAAGATACTTGGGAGGGATATTTAGGTGAAGGGATTGGATGAGAATTATTGAGTCCCCCACCTCAATTACTCTACAAACACTTTTCTCAGATAGAATGGAAATACATTTGAAGAGAGCTAATGCTTATGCTTCATTGTTGGTTGAAGTGACAATTCCCCATGAAAAGGTAATTAATTTTTCTCCTTCAAGGTCTAATGTTAACCCCCCTTTCCTCGTAACTTCTTACCCTCCCTTAAACTACATGTTCTACTTACAAGATTCCTATATTATTTGCAACATTGTTTTAAGTACAAAAAATGATTAGTTGACATTTCTAGATGGATACAAAAGATGACTAGGATAATAGATCATCGAGATAAATTTGATGAGTGTTTACAATAAAAATTAATATCAACACCCAATATAAATATTTTTCCATTTCTTCCTTGATTTTCCTCTACCAGTAGAAGAAGAGGGTATATGTGTTGAAACATTTGCCAATACTTAGAGGGGGGGGGGGTGAATCAATATTTCTTCTTTTTCAATAATTTAATAATGTATTAATTATTAAACTTATTAATCACACCAATTGATCAACAAGAATGTACTGAATACAAAAATTAAATATAAAAATTATGAAACGTACAAGTTACAATTGCATGAGAGACACCAATCTCTCTTTTTTTGAGCACCAACTCAAGGAGAAACCAATCCCTTGTTTTTAGAGCACCAAATCTAGGAATAACCAACTCCCTTGTTTCAGAGCACCAATTCCCTGTTTTTAGAGTGAGCTGCAACACTAATCTTGTAACATGGAGTTGCAGCGTAGGAGTTGCAACACCAATCCTATAGAGTGATCCAATAATGTTTGAGACTTTCATCCTGTGATCTAATGATCACAATGAAATCTATGATGATTTTTCTCACACCTTCTTGGAGGCAATTCTCATAAAAGATCTTATATGCCTTAAGATACGATCTTTTGGCCTTGATTTCATTCACTTGAGAATGAAGTACATTGATCTATAAATTTTATAACAAGATTCTTCAAGGACTAAGTAATGAAGGATCTGCGAAGCATCCCCCTTGCTAAGATTTTTATACCAGATCCTTGAAACCTGTTGTATTCTATTGAAGCACCAGATTTGATCCTTTCTTCTTGTATTTAGAGTAGAGTAAATTGTTTTTGAGGTTCCATTGTAAAGGTATTCCAATGATATCTTCATGGAGTGAACAATCCCTTCACTTCTATTCAATTGCTTCTTCTGTGAGTGGATGCATGTTGGTTTGATATCTGAGTTTATGCCTTTAACATGATTTACCTAGGTTCAGTCTACTAGGGGTCGAATAAAGCCTCTAAAACTATTGACCCTCCTGGTAACCCAGAAGGCTACGTAGCACACAGAGTGCACTGTGTAGTCTCACCCAAGATAGTCTTAATGGGTGACTGCAATACTCAGGTGTTTGTAGTCCAAGATTGAATGGAGATCTGAGAAGTGTGCACTGAGAATTCTATTTAACGTATTAAATAAATATAATGTCATTCCCAATTACCCATGTAATATAATCAACTCATTAGTTCATTCATTCATCATGCTAACATCTACTTATAAACAATAAAATAGACACAAGCATTCATCACATAAAACAGGTTTTACCGTGGTTCACCCCCCCTGGACTACATCCACAAATATCTGGCTCTCAAGCTATTCTATTATGGTAGTTCCAAAAATACAACACCGCGCGCTTTACAACTCATCCTCAGTCGGGTCGAGATCTATTATGAGGCGGACTAGATCACACAAGGATCCTTAGCCTATGATCTAATCCTCAAGATCTACCCTCCTGACCTTCTAGAACTCAACAAATTACAAAATGGGGTCGTATGACAGCAACATTAAAACCAGTTCTCAAAACATGACTCTTCCCAAAAAACCCTCTTATCTCGTCTCTCCCCAGATTACAACTATTGCCTCTTTATCCTGCTATGAGACCTAGGTATCTCTATTTATACGTTTCTTGCTCATCATCCATTACAATGTATTACAAAAACCCTAACCCTAACGTCGATAGGTCTTCCATGCATGCACGCGTGTTGTTCTTCCTTCCAACTGTCTCTTTCCTCGTGCATGCCTTTCTTCCCAAAATATCCTTTCCGTTCGCCTTGGCCTGCTTCCAACAACCCCCCAAAACTGACATGTGGCTCATCCCGAGCCACCTAACCCCTGTGTGCTTCGTTGATATTCCTTGTGATCACTTGGAACTTCTCCATGAGATCTGTTGCTTATGTTTGGGCCTGCACGGTCTTCTCCTTGAGTGCATCCAATATCTGCACTGCAATCTCGTCGCTGACCATCCTTGCACACTCTACCTGGGTTTGTGCCATGTATGTTTTGTCTTCCTCTCCTTGTGCAATGAACTCTGCTGCTCGCTCCTAGATCGATTCCATTTGAGTCTGGAGGTCTTTTTTCTACGTCTGCACAGTTATGAGTTCTACCTGCAGTTTCTTCATGTCTTGTGCCCCTTTGACGTGCTCCATGATCGACATTATCTTATGCCTCTGCTTGAGGTCATGGATAGTTGTGCTTATCCTTTCCCCTTCCTTGTCTCACTTCTGGACCTGCTGATCCTCTTCCAACTTCATCCAGAGATGTGCTACTTTCTCGAACAAGTCGTCTGCCACGTGGAATTTCCATTCTATCTCTTGTATCTGCACTTTTGCCTCATGTTTCCTTTTCTCCCTCACATCCGGTGGAGTGGTAGGTGTAAGCTGCTCCTAGAGATTCTCGATCTCCTGTTGGTATTGATCGATTGTATGCACAATCTGATCAATCTTTTCTGTCACCGTGAATTCGACCATCTACACGTTCTTTGGGATATTCTCGTAGGCTACGACCACTTTTTGTTCCAATCCCTTCACACGTTCCCTCTCCTCTTTGGTCTCGAGCTTGGCCTACTCGAATACCAATTCCATCTTGTCCTAATTATTCTTTACCTACTGCAATTTTGTTATATCCATGCGTGCACGAGATTGTACCTCCTGTGTAACGCTGACTTGTAGTTTATACAAGGCCTTGGTTGGTATCCGTGGAAATACCAACTGCAGTTGAGCCAAGTCCTTTAGGGGCGTCTTCCCCATGATTTCGTCCATGCACAACATGCTGGGTTTGATGTGAAACATTGAACTCAACTATGATATTGTATGGATTGTATCCTGCTCGCTTGCTCCTAGTTCTCCTCCTATCTGTGATGTTGACGACCCCATTTCTATGCTGCTGCCGGTTGCCTGCGCTTCCTCGATCTTCCTGAGGAGTTGTCACATGTATGCCAACTCTTCTTCAATTATGTCCCTTTGTCGTGCAACATTCTCAAAATCCTTGAATGTGTGATCCTGGACCACTTGGGACACCATTTCTGCATCATCCTCCATGATCCTGTACTCTCGAGGCATTCTATGCGCCTTAGTCTTCTTTCACGCACCCCTCGTCTGGGTGGCTGGCCACTTAGTCTGGCCTGTCTCTTGTGGAGGAGCACTTTATGTAGTCTCCTGTGCTACCTCAACCTATTTCTACTGTACTTGGGGTGCATGTGTGTTGTTCTTCTTCCTCATCTGGACTCTTGTCTTGGATGTCCCCCCTTTCTTATGCTATGGCTTGTTCTGACCTATCCTTGGTTTCTTGGGCACTGTTACTTACTGGGGCTGTGTCTTTTCCTGCCCTACCTCCTCAGCATGTGTGTATTCATGTCTTGCCTCCTGCCCCTCCATCTCCACAGGTATTTCTCAAGTGAGGACTGGAATCCTCCATTCATCTTCCCAATCCTTAATGGCCATTTGTATGTCCCCCTCCATGATACAGTAATGCAGTTTTAGCCATTGATTTTCATGATCCTTCCATGCCTGGATCCACATCACATGTCTAGTGGATTTTAAGTTGGCTATGCCTTGATAGTGTGCAACAACTTCCAATGTTATCCTCCAAGTGTCGACGATGGTGTCTTGTAGGTCGTGGAGATATCCTTTGAATATAGTTTCATTCACTCTCCTATTCTTAGCGTATGAAGCATATCTAAGGGATAAGTATCGTGCTCCATGGCAGGGTTTGGGTATAGTTGAGAAAAAGCGTACTTCAACTCCTTCCACCCCATAATGGCTATCAAGATGAGTAGCCATGAATAATGAAATTCTGTCCGCAAATCCTGCGCATCCTTCCAGTTGTCTAGGAACAGATTTAACAAATAAGGGGCCCAACTAAGTGTGGTGCCCTCGACACACTGTGCTGCAGCTGCGACAACCTCTACCGAGACTTCCTCCTTGCAACATTTTATGAGCAACTTGCATGCCATAATTTTTGTGGTCATTCTTGTCATGACGTAACTGATACGCTTGATAATGATTTCGCACGACCCCCATTCAGTGTCATATTTATTTTTCATCTCCTTAGGTAGTGCTTTCTCCTTTGTTTTGTCCTCAAGGAACTATGCGAGATCCATTCCCCATGATGGTAGCCCTATGATGTGTGTGATGAACTCTACATCTGTCGAGACGAGCTGTTCCAGCCATAGATATCCACCATGTCTGACCACCATCAGCTTCTTGATGCAACTGTTTGCATACTAGCCTCTCCCAAAGTGCAGTAGGCACAATAGACCTAAGATCCCAGTTTTGGCGAGTCCTATTGCCCATTGGAGTGGTTGATGAATTGGTTCCCCAAAGGGTCCTATGCCCACAGTCTGTAGGTAGACTTACTTAGCGAACTCTGGGAAATTGTCTATGTCCATTACATCATGGTATGAGTACCTCAATTTCTCTACATAACATAACAAATTTGCTTTTACACGTACCCCTTCTGGTATGCGAAACAAAACAATTGTTGCAGCGGGTTGTCTATGCAGTGACCTAGGTACCGTTTGCTTGTCCTTTCGCTGTGGTGGCTGACCCGAGGTTCCAACTTCCATTGTTCATTCTTCGACATACTACTTTGGTCGGTCAATCACATCTTCCACTGCTCCCTCCTGTGGCTATTTTGACAAGGTTGTCTATGATTCTTTTGCTGCGACCATTTCTTCCTGGTTTGGAGTCGTTCCAATGACTCTCAGGGCTTCTATAGGGTTTTTTGGTTTCCCTAGGTTGCTTGCATCTTCATTCTATCGGCCTTGACCCTCTTCCAGCCTATCAATGTCCATGCCCGAAGGTGTTGTCTATTGGGTTTCTTCCTCAATGTGTGTGGGGCTTCCCAGTGTTGTATCTGGCGATGGGATTTCATCCACATTGATGACTTCTGGCCACTGAGTTGGTTGTTTTTCACTTTCCTGTGATTGCGATTGTGATTTGGTCCTACCTCAAGGTTGTCTAGTAGTCTGGCTCGGTTCTCCTTATTTAGGTGGTGCCATAGTGGTAATAAATTGTTGTTCACTGAGCTCAGTAGTCTCTTCAACCTCTACAAACTTCACTCTCTGTTGCATATGCTCTCTCACTCTATGGTTTTTCCAATTTCCCAATAACCTTTCCACTCTCGCATCCCTGCTTTGTATTGGCATTGTGTGAAGCTTGTCGAGGAAGTTACCATGCTTATGCCTTAATTGAATCACTGGTTCCTTCGCAATTTCCATTGATTTCCCTCGCTGTCGCCAGTTGGTGCGATTAATGCGGTGTCCTGTCAGTCGTCTCTGACTTTCAATTTCATTGACCTTCATCACTTGGCGCTTCTTTTGTCGTATCCTCCTTTCTGGTTTGTTTTCTTTTCAAACTAACCATTGGCCTTGTCTACATCGGGCTCATAATGTTGAGTGTGCATGCTCCTTCTGCTTTTGGCATGTGCTCCTTCTAGCTTTGGCGCACTATGCCTTTGTTGGTACCTTTTGCGATCCTGTAATTTTTTTTTTCGACTCTGCAATGTCTTTCAAGTTGCGAGTGGTCGATTGTCCTTGTACAACTTCAGTCGACTCCCATTGATCATCCCTCTGATTTTTGTGCCTCCTAACTCCTTCAACTGTACAAATTCCCCATCCGTGACAATTTTTACTTCATATGGTCCTAACCAGTGCATTTTGAGTTTTCCCGGATGCTGAATGGATTTACTGTCATACATCAACACTAAGTCTCCTGCCTTGAAAGTTTTTCTCTTGATGTGTCTATCATTCCAAGCTTTGTCCCTTGTTTTCTGAACTTGTTGGTGGAACCCTACTAGGATCCTATCTTCCTCCATGATCATCAGTTGATTCAACCTATCCTTCACTGCACCTCATTCTCTCATGTTCGTAATTTCTGCTACGCGTAGACTAGGTACCAAAAATTCTAATGGCACTACTGCTTCTTGTCCATATACCAGTCTGAATGGCATGTGTTCTGTCATCTTTTTGCATATGGTCTTGTAATCCCACAACACTGCCGGTATTTTTAGGTCCCAATCGTCCCTATTAACATTATAGATCTTCATCAGTGCATTTTCAAGGATTTTTTTAAAGGCTTCTATTGTTTCGTTCGCTTGTGGATGATATGGTGTACTCTTTTGATGATGGACTTAAAATTCTTCAGTCATAGCCTTAATAGTGTTGTTAATGAAGTTACTGCCTTGGTCACTCATCAAAATTCTTGCGAAATCAAATCTAGTGATTACATGTTCAAATAGGAAGTGTGTTACTATCTCTGTGTTGCAATCTTTGACTGGTGCTGCTTCCACCCATCTTGTCAGGTATTCTGTCGCAGTGATAATGTACCTTGCTCCTGTCCTCTTTTCTAGTGGGTTAATTGGTCCCATGAAATCTATTGCCCATTTGTCGAATACCTGCAACATTACCTGTGGTCGTAATGTCATCTCATCCCTTCTATTAGGTTTACCAACTCTTTGACATACATCACATCTCTTGTAGTAATCTTTCGAGTCTCTATGAATGGTCGGCCACCATAGTCCTGCACACAATACCTTCTATGCGGTAGCTTTGCCTGCATAATGTCCTCTTGATATTCCTTCATCGTCTTCTGCTAAAATCCTTGGTATTTCATGTTCTATCACATATCTTCACAAGATGCTATTTGTGCCCATTTTGTATAAGTGTCTTGCAATCAATTGATAATCTGCAACCCAAACTACCAGGTTTTTCTTCTGCACGGTGTTGTATTCCTGTGGCGCAGTACATGTACTCAAGTACTGGATGATGTCTGTGAAGTATTCATCGACAATCTGGACTGAAAATAACTGTGCGTCCAGAAAGTTGTCCTCTAAATTTGTAGGTTCCTCTCCATTCGTGACCCTTGATAGGTGGTTAGGTCTTGCATTCAACTTCCCTGGCTTGACTACTACTTCAAAATCAAATTCTTGAAACAATAATAACCATCGACAAATTCTCCCCCCCCAACACTGACTTGTTGACTAGGTACTTAAGGGATGAATGATCTTTGAACATCTTAAAATGTTTTCTCAGTAAGTAATGTCTGAACTTTTGCAGTGCATAGACCATAGCTAGGCCTTCCCTCTATGTAGTGTTGTAGTTCTTCTCTTATTCTGATAGTTTTTTGCTTGCAAATTCTATCGGATGATCCAATTCTCCTGATCTTGGATGCACCAAAATAGTTTCAAGTGCTATGGATGATGCATCTACATGTACGTGGAATGTCTTCTCCCAGTATGGGAATACTAGTATTGGCACGATGACCATTTTTTGTTTCAGCGTATCCAAGCAATGTTGACAATCCTCATTCCACCGAAACTTTGTATCTTTCCTTAACAATTTCTCCATTGACGCAGTGATATGCGTGTACCCTTTGATAAATTTTATGTAGTATCCCATGTGTCCCAATGTTTCTCTTAGTTGACGAACTATTTTTGGTGGTGGTAGGTTAATGATTATTGCAATTTTGGCAGGATCTACTAGTAAACCTTGCTTGCATACTATATGGCCCAATAGTATCCCAAACGATGTTCCGAAGATGCACTTTTTGATGTTTAATAATATCTAGCACTGCCTGCATCTTTCTAACATCAACTACAAGACCTCTACATGGTCTTTCAACAAAATATAGATTGTCCAATCATCCAATTATACCTCTAGAAACTGGTGGATAAATTCCTTAAACAAAGCTATGACTACTCTAGAAAATATTGCTGGTGCATTCTTCAGTCCAAACGACTGTATTGGTAGGATCCCCATTCCGTTGAAAAAGTGGTTTTGTATTTGTCTTCCGACGCTATCTTGATCTGATGGTATACTGAAAATGCGTTGGTGAATGAATAAATCTCCTGTCCTCCTACGTTCTCCAACAGTTCATCCGTGAAGGGTGTAGGG
Source organism: Picea engelmannii (assembly GCA_009831015.1). Classification (NCBI taxonomy): domain Eukaryota; kingdom Viridiplantae; phylum Streptophyta; class Pinopsida; order Pinales; family Pinaceae; genus Picea; species Picea engelmannii. The sequence goes on from WSFP011398190.1 coordinate 20,073, forward strand.
AACGGGTCATGTAGGCACGCATCATTCAACTTCCTCAAGTCGATGCATATTATTATCCCACCTTGTTTTTTCTCCTGAAATACCATTGGGATTATCCATTCTGATTCTTTCACGGGTTCTATGATTCTGGTTTCGAGCATCCTATCGATCTCAGCTTTGAATTTTTGCTTATATATCAGATTTAGTCTATATGTTCGTTGTCTGATCGATCTTGCATCAACTCTGAGTGGTATCTTCATTTCGCCTAGATCTCTTGCTATGCCCTTCATTTTTGTGAATGTTGCAAGGAAAAGGTCATTGTACTCGCGCAGTAACTCTATTATTCTTTCTACTGTTTGCTCATCCCAATAGTCCCCAATGTTGGCAATTTTGGGACTCTAAACTGTCCCAATGTTGAATTTATTCACCTTGATCGACGCAACAATTAATTTTGATTATAGAGGTGGACCTTCCACTTCTATTTCACCTTCCACTTCCTCGATATGAATATCGCACAGGTCGTCTTCCTGTGGTACTTCTTCCTGCACATGGTAGCATGAAAACAGTTCTTTCACTGTCTGTTTGTTCTACTGTTGTTCCTCTGTTATGAGTTCGACTTCTGGTTCCTGAATGAATATCACCCCCCTTATCTGTTTAAGTGTTGCATCTATGTTGGGGTTCTCATGCTCGAATGAGAAAGTGACCGTAAAGTTCTATTGTAGTACTGGACAACGCATAGTTCCTGGTCTGTATACCAGTTTACTATTATGCCCTCTAAGGTATGTGCAAAATGACGAGGCCATTGCTATGGGGGTGTCATTTTCCATAGCACTCTACACTTCTCCAAGTGTTCTACTGGTGCCCCTGTCCATCGTAATTCTGCTGCTAGTTGCTTTTATGTTTTGCGCCAAACCTTATGCACATTAACCGCTTACATTGGTACCAATACTTGATTGTTTCCTTGTGTGTGTCCCACCATCTTGCAGGTGTGGCCTCAAGTGATATATCGAGTGCTAAGAGTCTATTATTTTCTAATACTTCATCTTCATACTGTGTCAAGAATGCTTCTAGATCGTTTACTCCATGGAAACTGCGTGGTTCCCTTATCTCCGTACCTACCCATCTTACTATGTGATCTATTTTTGCGGATATTCTTGTGGACACTTCGTGTAGCCTTTGTTTCCAGTTATCTAAACCCGTATCTGAATCTGATGCACATGAAGTAATGCTCCACCAACTGAGTATCCTATCTGCCGTTGGGTTTACATAATCCTCATCTCGCGCAATTGTCCTGTACAACTGGCTAATTTCCTCCAAGTCCAAGAAAGTAGGCTCTACAAACCTCTCCCCTTCTGATGGGTCTAATGGCACAATGAACTTGTATTATCCTAACTCAAATTTCATATTTAATGTCTTTAAATTGATTATGGCATGGTTATCAAATGCCCAATCCAAGCCGAGCAATGCTGGATATGGTGTTGTGTCGTCCACTAGCTCTATTACTTCAAAGTCCTCTTTAGTGCAAACTCCATCCAGGTCTACTATCACTCCTTTCAATCTCCCAATTGGTAGAACTCTGTGTTGGTTTTCTAGTTTAAGCTGAATGAGTGAATATCCTAATTTGGGCTCTCCCATACATTTCCATGTATTCTTGGGTAATACATTGACTTCGAATCCTAGATCTAGTATTATATCTCCCATGTTGAAATCTTCGATGTTGGCATTCAACTTCAACTCCCTACTTGTTCTTCTCCTGGTATGTAGGTGATTGACTATTTTTTTTTTCTAGTTTTCCTTTTGTCTCTATGCTACATCTTTCTAACATATTTTGCAATATTTTGATAAAGGATGGATCATTCAATATTTTTACACATGATTGCAAAAATCCTTTGATTGTACTTACTTTTCCCAGGGGATGCATTCCTTTCGTATGATCCAACGATGGAGGCATCTCGTACTTTTGTACTTCCTTGTTGTGCTTCACAGTTGAAGTCGACGCGGTGTCTTGCTTCAAAAATAATTTTCTGGCTTGCTTAAATGTTTCCTTCTCGTTCTGCGTGTCGAACTGCTTCCTTGGTTTGACATTCTTCTTCACTCACTGATGTTGTACTGGCTCGTATCGGACTGCTTCGTTTTCTGTTTTATCTCCTCCGCGCGTAACTATGTTGATGTTTCTCCCATCGTCCCTCGCTTTTGCTGAAATCCATTGAACATTCTGGTTGTTCCGATTCCTCTTTTCCTGGATCTTCCCGAATAACGTGGGACATTATTCCATGTCGTTATCCGATGCATGACAATACATGCAAGTTGACGGTGGAAGTGGACATTCTCTTGCATAGTGTCCTGGTTGTTGACATTTGTGACATACCATTGGTCTTATACCTCTTCCAAAGCCTCCTCTTTCTCATCCTCCGCCTCTGTAGCCAGTTCAATATCCTCACAACGTGTTATACTGAGGCACATGATTGTACTATGCGGTATTGTACTGAGGTTGCAATGTGTTGTAATTTGGCTGTGTGGTATTATATGGTTGTTGCACATTATTATACTATTGTTGTGCAGTGTTGTATGGAGTTGGTACTTGGTTAAACTGAGGTGCGGCTTTCCTGGTCATCATTTCACCCTATATGCATCTGATGTTCTCTCTCTCATCAATTCCATAGTTCTACAGTCTTTGTCATCGTGGTCCAATGATTTGAATAAGTTGCAATTTGAACTCTTTGGGAATGTCTAGTACTTCTGTATCATTGGGCAGTGATAGGGATTGTGACCCTATTTCTTACAGATTTCGCACCATAGTCCTGTTGGTAATGGATTTGGAATTCGTGTTGCCATATACTGCACAAATGTTGGACATTTGTTCTTGTGGTTTCCTTCTGTCCTGCATGTGGTACACCACGACTTCCCGTTTGTCCTTACTTTTGCTCTGGTTTAGCTGGAACGTTAAGTTCATAAAATCCTCCTTCAGTTCTTCGATGGTTGGATCGATCTTCTGATATTGGTTTTCTTCCAATTTCAGGGTTGCCTGCAGAGCCTCTACCTGTGTCTGAAACTTCTGTTGTCGCAATGGATATTTTAAGTGTGGTAATAGTGAATTGAGGAATAAGTGCCTGTGCTCAATATCTGTCATGAGATATTTCAACTCTCCTTTCAGTTGCTTGAATCTCTGTTTAATCTCCCATACAAATTCTCCTGGTTTCTATCTAATTTTTATCATCTCGTTCATGTACTAGTCCTCTCAACTTGGCTTCTGAAATTCGTTTATCAACAATTTCTTGATGTCTGGAATTGTTCTGGTTGTCCTTGGTGGATTGTTTGTCGCTAAAATCATATACCAATCTAGTGCGTGATCCCTTAGTGTGATCGCTAGCTGTGCAAGTTTAGTGTCTTCACCTGTGATCTGTTTTTCTTCCCAAATCTTCTCACAGATAAACATGTGCTTTTCAGGTCCTCCAATGCTTCTCCTTTGAATTCTGGTAACTTGATGGTGGGATTGTGTCCTACCATCCTGAATGCTGAACTACTACCTCCATGCGGTGTATATACTTAACTAATGCTTCCTGAACTGTCTCCCCTAGTTGTTGTTCCCTGTGTAGATGTACTTCATGTTGTCTTCCTTCTCCCAAAATTCGGTTGTCTAAAAGGTGTTGTACTTTTTGGTGTGTTAGTCGCACATGGGTTTATGGGTTCCACACTAACATTAATATGGATAGGATTGTTTCCTTCATTTCCCACTCTTGGACCTCTCATCTTCCTCTCAGATGTTGCACACAATATTTCCTCAATCTGTTCCACATCCCAGAGATCCTCTACCTCCTCTTCATCACTTTCCAAGCCTTCCCTTGCGACTACGACTCTCTTCTTTGTGTTTACCTTGTATTGATAGGGTACTCCACTGCGCGTATTTCCAGCTGTCGCTATGATCCACTTGATCTGGTCATCGTCTATCATGATTGGGTCCAAGGCTTCTTCCTTCTTTCCTTTATCCACTTCTTCTTCCACTTCTCCTTTTTTTGTCAGTGCTTCCCCCCTCCCCCCATGCACGCATGGAAGTTTAGTTGTCTGAATCCATTGTCATTATGCCTTTGTTATAGAGAGATATCTTAATAGAAGTATAAAATGATCAAATATACCTTCCTCGAGGCCCTCGCAGAAACTCTTGCTCTGTTGTGCTGTATGATTTTGCGGTATCTACTGCAAATTCTATTATGAAGCTTGCTACAATACTGCCAAACCAAAAATCTACCGTGTGGGTGAATTTGTTATTCACCTACTTTAACTACTCAATCAAAATTGAGGTCCACCCTAACTATCGGATATGGTTTGTTGCATGTTTATCCTTCAACCTCAATATCCACTCCTGCAATAAGTGTGGAAAATCACAGAAAAATACTTCATGTAGATCAGTAAACACATACTTCTTAAGGTATTTTCACGGTGTTATTCTAGGGTTTTTGTTATCTTTTTGCGCAAACTCTAACTCCTTTGTCTTCAACCAACTTTCAATATCTACTTTTGTGGGATTCCACGATCTCAACATCCCCTTATAGTGGCACATTCTTGTTAGCTTCTTATTGTCTGATTCGGTATTCTTTTGACCCACCTTCCGTAGATCTTACCCTCTTTTAACAGATCCCATCTAGTCAATCCTATATTGTTCCAACCGAAAACATAACCATTTGTTGGTTTGATATCTGAGTTTATACCTTTAACATGATTGACCTAGGTTCAATCTACTGGGGGTACAACAAAACCTCTAAAAATATCGGCCCTCCTGGTAACCTAGAAGGCAATGCAACGCATAGAGTGCACTTCATAGTCTCACTCGATATAGTCTTATTGGGTGACTGCAATACTCAGGTGTTTGCAGTCCAGGATTGAATGGAGATCTGAGAAGTGTGCACTAATAATTCTATTTAAATTATCAAAGACATATACTTTCATTCCCAATTATGCATGTAATATAATCAACTCATTAGCTCATTCATTCATCATGCTAACATCTACTTATAAACAATAAAAGAGACACAAGAATTCATCACATAACACAAGTTTTACCATGGTTCACCCCCCTTGGTCTACGTCCACAAATATCTGGCTCTCAAGCTCTTCTATTATGGTAGTTCCAAAACTACAACGCTGTGTGCTTTACAACTCATCTTTAGTTGGGTCTAGATCTATTATGAGGTGGACTAGATCACACCAGGCTCCTCAGCCTGTGATCTAACCCTCAATATCTACCCTCCTGACCTTCTACAACTCAACAAATTACAAAATGGGGTCGTATGACAACAACATTACAACCAGTTCTCAAAACATGACTCTTCCTAAAAAACCCCTCTTATCTTGTCTCTCCCCAGATTACAACTACTTCCTCTCTATCCCGATATGAGACCTAGGTATCTCTATTTATACGTGTCTGGCTCATCATCCATTACAATGTATTACAAAAAACCCAACTCTAATGTCATTAGGTCTTCCATGCATGCACACATGCTGCTCTTCCTTCCAGCTGTCACTTTCCTCATGCATGCCTTTCTTCCCAAAATAACCTTTCCTTCCTCCTTGGCCTACTTCCAACAACGCCAGTAAAAGAATTCAACATAAACTTCTGCTAGGATACTAATATGAATACATAAACATTAATCAAGTTCTCAGTGACCATATTTATCCTCTTTCCATCAATGCCAACAACATACACTATGTCCAATATTGACCATATTGTATCCTTTTGACATCAATGCCAACACCATAACACCATGTCCAACATTCCCCCCCTTTGGCATTGATGGCAACAAAGTAAAACCTTTCTTCGAAATATTATCCCCCTTTTTTGTTTTATTGCTTGTTTTACTGCATATCCTCCCCCTTTGACAACAATGACATAAGGGATATTTCTCTGCTTACCCTGAGGTTATGCTCCCCCTGTCCATGTGTATTGTATTCTTTAGAGTTCTTTGAGATGACTCTCCCTAGAATTCATGCCTTTTGTTTTGGATTTGTTTTACTGTTTATATCTCCCCCTTTGACATCATTGGCAAAGGAAACTTCCTTATTGTATTATGAAACCCCCCCTATCAACAATTTCGCCTTCTTTGACTACTAATCCTAGAAAATAAAAAAATTTCAAGAGAAACTGGATCTTTGTCAACATATGTCAAATCAATGCTCTACCATAGTCCTTTGATTCCGTAGAAAACATCTTCAACTTCTACCCCTTGGAAAAAAGATTAAATTGGTCCTTTCATATGTTGTTGTATTGTTGCCTTAAATGCTCGAGACATGTTTTATCTTGCCATGATACTTATGCTAATCCTCTTATAACTAGGTTGCTTCAATGATGCACTGTTGACGATTAAAATCACAACGAATTTTTGCCCGTAAAGAGTTGCTAAAGCCTATTATTATAAAGATAAATAATACTAGTAGGTGGGACCCCCTTGTAGATTGGAGATCAAATCTGGTTCTTATTTGATGTCGTGCTACCGTTCGACAATGCTTACCTGGTTGATGAGATCTTGTTTTTATTGGCGTTGGATTGGGCTTATTATATGTTGGTTCTATGTGCGACAAGTAAATGATGAATAAGGCATGTTATGTTCTAAGCTCTAATTTTATGTTACAACAACCTACATTATTCATTGATACCTTTGCTATCTATTCTTGGGACACCTACACAACATACATGTTAGTAACAAGACATAAGGAATAGTTGGAAAAGGGCAAAATCAATATAACAAGTGAAAAAGGAATGAACTAACCATGCAAATATATTACACTACATGCATCGAAATTTAATGGATTATTGTTATCCTAGCTTCTAAGTTAATAGCTACACGATTTATTGAGTTATATAGTTGATATGCATTATAATTATGTTATGGCATAAGTGGATATGGGTC
>ML857493.1:0-26953 GCA_009831015.1 Picea engelmannii
CATGTTCCCAACTTGACACTTGTCATGTTGAGAAATACTTTGGTCCACTTGTCCCCATCCTTATAACTTAGGATAAAATAATTATCCAAACTTTATACTTTAAGGAATATTAATATAATATTCCTTTTTGGATTAATCTCCCTAGCTTATCCTCTTATCCTTAACTTTTAGCCCCCCCCTCTTTCCCTAACTAGTGTATTTTAGTCCCCCATACTCTTTTATCATGGTCGGTCTACACACAGTGATGTATTATATTAATGATAAGACATATACAAAAATAGGCTCATTGGCCTTTAGCATCTAGGCTCTCTGGCCTAATTCCACACATAAGCCTCTTAGCTTATAATAATTGGCTCACCAGCCTATAAAACACAACATATACTCAAAGGCTCCCTCGCCTCAAAATCGCGTGCACTTAAGTTTGTTGCGCGCGGTATCTTGGAATGTGCGCACTTCATAATTTTAGTGTGCATTACATGCGCACACTATACCATGAAGGAAGCATGAAAAATTATATCAAACAGCTCACCAGCTTAAGTACATTTGAATTTACATTTACAGTTGGGGTTCGGCCTAGGGGTATTAAAATCCCCTCCCCTTATTTATGCATTGTCCTCGGTGCATTATTTACACATATACAACCAAAATTTCAAAAATCCTCAAAAATATGCGGGTATTATGCCCGCATAGCATCTTCATGCTCCCAAGTTGCGTCTTCGGGACCATACCAGGTCCATTGGACCTTTACAATCCCTATGTCTCGATTACAGAGTTGTTTGATTTTCTGGTCCAGAATGTGTACCGAATGTACTTGGAAAGCGCCTTCTTGCTCCACCTGAATCACATTCCAATCAATAACATGATTAGAATAAGGTATATATTTCTTAAGAAATGATACATGAAATACATTATGAATGGTCATTGGTGTAGGCAAGGAAAGTATGTATGCTACAGGCCCAATCCTCTCTAGGATTTCAAATGGCCCACAATAGCGAGCTTCCAACTTTGAAAAATTTCCCAACTTCAGGGAATTTTTGTTGGACTTCACTTTCAAGAATACATGGTCCCCCACTTTAACTTCCCTATGAGTTTTTCCCTTATCAACATAGCTTTTCTTCATGTCATGGGAAACCCTTAAATTCTGTTTTATTTTCAACATTTGTTCTTCCATTTCCCTGAGTAATTCTGGCCCAACTACTGCTCTATCTGTTGGGTTGTCCCAACTTACTGGTGTGTTGCACCTTCTTCCATAAAGTGCCTCAAATGAGATCATCTTTAGAGATTCTTGGTACCCATTGTTATAAGAAAAATCTACTAAGTGTAGGTTGTCTTCCAATTTTGATGGTTTATCCGTCACATACATCCTCAACATATCCTCAACCACTTGATTCACCCTCTTTGTTTGTCCATCTGATTCTGGATGATAAGTTGTGCTAAAATTCAAATTTGTTCCAAATCCCTTGAATAATCTCTTCCAAAAAATTGATTTAAATTTTGGATCTCTATCAGACACAATTGTCTTGGGTATACCATGTAATCGAGAAATTTCTCTCATATATACATCAGCAATGTTGGTTTCCTTGTGAGTGAACTTTACCAGAATAAAATGGGCAGCGTTAGTAAGATTATCCACCACTACCATAATAGAATCATGTTGCATGTTTATTATGGGAAGTTTGGTAATGAAATCCATTGTTACAACTTCCCATTTCCACTCAAGAATGGGTAATGGTTGTAGAAAACTAGTTGGGTGTCTATGCTCAACCTTTACCTTTTGACATTCCAAACATTTGGCAATAAAATCAACAACTTCTTTCTTCATGCATGGCTAATAATATTGGCTCTTGACAACTACAATAGTTTTATAATAACTTGGGTGCCCAGCATAAGGTACATTATACATTTCTCTCAATATCATATTTTTCAATTCAAGGAATTTGGTACATAAATTATGCCCCTGTATATGAGAATTTCATCATTTTCTAGCTTATAGTCTTCAATTTTCTGCTGCAAAATACCTTGTTGTAATTTTTCCACTAACTCCTTATGTTGCAAATATGATTTTGTAGCCTCTATGATTTTTTCTTTCAAATATGATTGGTACATTCTTATGGTTGTAGCATGCAATGCATGCACTCTTTTGTTGAGTGCATCAGCCACTTTGTTCTCTTTCCCTTTGATATGTTTTATATCAAAGTCATATTCACTAAGAAATTCTAACCACATGCTTTTCCTAACATTTAGAGTTGGCTGATCAAATAGATATTTCAGACCATTATGGTCTATCCTCAGCTCAAACCTTTTCCCCATGAGGTAGTGCCTCCACTTTCTCAATGCATGCACTCTGGATACCAACTCCAAATCATGAGTGTCATAGTTTCTTTCATGCTCCTTCAACTTCCTTGATTCATAACATATAACAAACCCATTTTGACTGAGGACTCCACCAAGTCCTTCTTTACATGCATCTGTGCATACAATGAAGTATTCATTTGGATCTACAATCCTTAAAATTGGAGAACTAGTTAATAATTGCTTCAAGTGTTGGAAACTCTTTTCACAATCCAACATCCACTGAAAATTCACACCCTTATTTTGCAAGGAAGTGATTGAGTGTGAAATCTTTGAGAATCCTTCGATAAATATCTTATAGTAGCCTGCAAGACCCATAAATGATCTGACCTATGTCACATTCTTTGGCGTTGACCATCCTCTATTGGTGTCTATCTTCTCAGGATCCACTGTTATCCCTTCCTCTAAAATGATATGCCCCAAATAATGAATTTGATTATGATAAAATGAGCACTTGCTCAATTTGGCATACAACAGATGCTCCCTTAATACTTGTAACACCATCCTCAAGTGTTGTTCATGTTCTTCCTCTGACTTAGAATATATAAGAATGCCATATAAAAATGACAAACTTATCTAAGTATTCTATGAAAGTACCATTCATTAAACACATGAAGACAGTTAGTGCATATGATAACCCAAATGGCACCATTGTGAACTCATAATGACCATACCTTGTTCTAAAAGCAGTCTTGTTGATGTCTTCTTCTTTAATTCTTACTTGATGATAACCTGACCTAAGATCAATCTTGGAGAATATTTTTGCATCTTTCAACTGATCAAAGAGGTCATTGATCCTTGGAAAAGGATACTTATTCTTCACAGTTACCTTGTTCAACTGCCTAAAGTCAATGCAAAGTCTCAATGTTCCATCATTTTTCTTCACAAATAAAATTGGGGCACCCCAAGGTGATACACTTGGGCATATATACCCCTTCTTCAGAAGCTCTTCAAGTTTCATTTACAATTCCTTCAATTCTGGTGTACTCATCCTGTAAGGGGTCTTGGATATTGGAGTTGCTCCAGGCATCAAATTTATGGAGAAATCAATGTCTCTTTTAAGGGGTAATCCTGGTTTTTCCTTAAACACATCTTCAAACTCTTTTAGGACTGCATAATCTTCAATATTTGACATCTTATCTTTAGGTGTCTCTTCCATATGTGTTGCAGATATTTGACACCCTTTTTTGTAACATTTCTTCAGGTGCAATGCTGAAATTTCTCTGATGGTTATTGTCCTGGGAATTCTCTGCATTGTCCTTAGGTTTCCTTCCTCATCCAAGCAAGTAAATTCCTTGTTATGATAGTCTATGATAGCATGATTTTGTTCCAACCAATCCATCTCAATTAGACAGTCATAGGAACCTAAAGGAAAGATGTTAAAATATTCCTTGGTGTTCAGTCCATTCAAGTCCATAGGACATGACTTCACCATCTCACTAACTTTTCTTTTGGCTCCGGTAGCCATATGCACCAACCAAGATTTTCCATGCTTGTTTCTTGGAAAATGCAAACTTTCCACCATCTTAGGATCTATATAACTATCAATAGCACCTGAATCAATTAAAATAGCAATGGTTTTGTTGTTGATCATACCTTCCACTTCAATCAAATGTGATTGATACTTTGCTTGCTTTTTTTCCAGGGCTGCATAGATCCTTGGTACATTTATACCCATGTCTTCCACTATTTCATCTTGTTGTACATTGTGAACAGTCCTCACTTTTTCACCTCTGTGAGGGAAATCTCTAAACATATGATCTCCTTTACTACCCCAACATTGAATAGGTGGCTTCCTTGGCCTATGCCCCCATGTATCAATCATTATGGGTTCTCTAGACATTGGTTGTCCTTGAGGACTATTTCTGAAGAATGGTGGATTAGTTCCCTTCTTCCTCTGATCTATATTGAATTTCTTCTTGTCTTCGCAAGATTTATGGAAAGGTGGCCTTGCGTTTTGTTGATCATATAGGCATTTATCTTGCCTTATGGTCTCCTCCAATGTTTTGGGATCATCATATTGTATTTTTTCAATGATGAATGATGGAAATCCACTCAAATACCTTTGAATCTTAACTGTCTCATCCTTGATGAAAGAAACATACTTCAGTAGTTCTAAAAACCTTCTTTCATATTCATCTATGGTCATACTCCCAAGCTTGAGTTCAAATAACTCTTTCATTTTCTTGTCATAGTATATTTTAGTCAAGTATTTCTTTTCAAAATACTTCTTGAATTCCTTCCAAGTAACACTTTTCTCTTTAATATGTTGCACCTGCACAAGTTGATCCCACCACATGGATTCCTTTCCCTTGAGTTGATAGATGGAAATTATTCCTTCTGCATGAGCAGAATAATTATGCAATCAAAAATACTTTCTCATGCCCAACATCCATGTCTCTACATATTCATCCTTATTATGATCACCATCAAATGTAGGAAGTTTTATTTTGTTCATTTATCCTCGTAGCTCATCCACCCCATACCTCTTATGCTTCCTAATAGGGGATTGACTTGAGATGTTGTGTGCTCTCTTATTGGAATCCCTCGGGGAGTGATGGTGATGTCTGCTAACACTTATTGTTCTTATTTTCTCATCAGGAGACCTATGACTTACTGATTTGCTTGAACCACTCTCCTTATCCAATTTATTTTCTATTATGTTCAAGTTATGCATTAACTTCATGTTGAAGTCCTCCTACTGCTCCTTGGATTTCATAAGCTTTTCATTATCATCTTTATGGCTGTGGACATCCTTCTGCAAATTTTTAATGGTCTCTACAATATTCATGTTTTCATCCCTTCCTTCTCCATGTCCATTGTAGTTTGTTCCTTCAATGCCCATATGGACATCCATCCCTCTAATATCATATTCCTGGATGTAATCCCCCTATGCATATTCCATTCCTCTACAATCATTTTATATCTGTATATGATCTAGTTGTTGTTAACTCTACAACCAACAGAACTTTGTCAGGCTAACAGTTTCAACAAATTCGTGAAAATATGAACCATTATGGTTCAATAATGCATCAGAATTATTTCTTCTGATTTTGTGAAAATTGAATTCCCAGATCAGTTTTTTGGGTGATAATTATATTATGTTGTCCAATACCTTTGCAATGCCTTCTTCAATGCTCAATTCTAAGTCTTGAGTAGAAAATTATGGTTATTTGAAAATTTTCCATTAATTTTTTTGTTCACTCTTCAACTTAGTGCAATTTTGCACTGTGATTATGCATTTTTGCACCTACTCCATTAGATTTTTAATAGGATCCCAATTGGGTTTCTTCATATACATATTTTGGACAGTCTATCCAAGTTTCACCTTTTCTGGGTTCTGGGATGCTAGTTACAGCCTACTGAAGTTCTAGGCCAATTCGTGTTTTTGGTCTAGAATGCTACAGGTACCTTGTTTTCCATCTTAAACATTTTTAACATGCCCAAAATTTGAATTCATCTCTAGGACTATTTTCTATGGTTCAATGTCTTTCCATATACTGCTCTTGTGCCTCAATCTGATTCCAGAGCAGAAAGTTATGGCCCTTTGAAGTTAGTTTGGTCTTAAAATTTACCCTCCACTATTTGTCTTGTAACTTCCTCATAAAAGCTCTGTTTGACGAATGGTTTACACCATTAGAAATGTCTCTCTGAGCTCTTTCATTTGAGCTGCAAAGAGAAATTGTAGCTTGGTATAGGTATACTCTGTTCTCAGGGTTTTTGAGTCGCTAAAAATGTTGTTTAGGGCCTCAAAAACGCACTTCTAAAAGATGACCTTCAAACAGTATAAAATGTCGCAGAAATTCACTGGTTTTCTGTTGTTGTAGACCATCTGAACAAATTTGCACGCACAAATTTGAACATGTACACCCATATTTAGTATGCACAACAACACCATAAGGTAGCCCATGCTTCGCGCACTTATAACCAATGTGGATCACTTCTCTGTCGCGCCAATAACTGGTGCACACTACTTTTGTGTCGCGCCAATATCCACCGCGCACAATTTTGGTTCATGCACTAATACCTATTGCGCACAATTTTTGTGTCACGCACTAATATTTCGCACACACCATTAGCTAAATTGTCGCGCGACAACATATACCCACATTGCACGCACACCAACAAAATTCCTCTTCCCTCTGTCAATATTGTGCACACCACACACACCATTATTATGCATGTCCCCGCCGCGCATGCTAGTATTACGCATGCGCCACTCAATCTACATCCTGCAATGCTAAATTTAGTGTGCACATCCATGCCCCGTTATTACCACTTTGCATCATGCAGCGCCAAATTTAAGTGCACAGACCTGCGTGCCAATATTTTCCATGCATTACCACTTTGCACCGTGCAGCACCAAATTTAAGTGCGCAGACCCGTGCACCAATATTTTTCATGCATTACCACTTTGCACCATGCAGCGCCAAATTTAAGTGCGCACACCTGCGTACCAATATTTCTCGTGAATTGCCACTCTTCACCATGCAACACCAAAAAATTAACGCTCATAGTCATGCACCCTTATTTTCCACACATCACTATGCATCATGCATTTTTAGTGCACACACCTACACACATTCATTTTTATGTGCATCAATTCCTCGTGACTTCCGCTGCAGAAATTGGGGCTTTTGCCAAACTTTTTCCCAATTTTCACCATAGACATTCTGCAACTATGAATTTTGTTCAATGTCACCCTGATAACACCAATTCAACCTTTGCAACAACAAATCGTTGTTGGTTGACATTCCTAGAACGAATTTTTCCCAAACTCAATTCACGAATTGAAAATTTTAATCAACTAATCTCACTCCATTTGTCATGGTTTCTCTATAACATCAAATTCGCCCAATTCCAGGTCTAAATTTGCTAGAACATTTATTAAATTAGGAATATCTCACTACTTGGTCAAATTTCTCAATTTTCCCATGAATTTAACAACAAAAATTGGGGCTTTTTCCCAATTCCACACAATTGCTCCTAATTTTTACCATGGACGATGTTTAACTTGAAATTTGGCCACTTCGAAATCAATTCTCTGTGAAATTTCACTTCAACTCAACTTTCTTGTCCCATCTAGGCTTAGTGTTGAAAATTGGAGTTCTGATACCATATTGTAACATCCCCAACATCCAACTAGGCTATGCCACATAAAATTTTCGAGATGTATGCAAATTAAACATATACACATAGAAACTCTTGCGGAACTTTATAAATAAAACTTAAAATAGACAAATATATTTTGTAAATGCACAGATTCATATGGAAATAACAGTAAACATATACATGTAGCATAGACAGTCATTACTCATAAATATAAAAATAAGTATAAACCACACACAGGAAAAACCCATAAAAATAAACGCATACATAATAATGCAACATGTAACTTAACATAAAATTGTCACTTATCTTGGTAAAACTATTACCAACTACGTGCAGACCTTCCACAAACCTCCCAGCCTTAGACCACATTGCTCATCACTCTTAGCATTAGGTCACCCTCGAGCTAGGACTAAACTCCACCCGAGTAAAGGGGTTCCTAACGAGGCTTATGTATCTCAGACAATAGGAAAGACTATGTCACAAGTGCCTACTCAAAATAACATCCTACAATACCTCATTCCCCACATGCCTATCCCACCCCAAGAAGTGTGCCCCTTATTTTCTCAACAGTCCTTTGGCTGCCCCACTTCCTTTACGGGCTTCAGCAACATATCGGACATGAAGTCTCAAATCCATGTAGTTGCAGTTTGGCACCTTCCAGAAAATAATTCCCAACAATTCTCTCACCAAGAGATAAATTTCTCATGAGCCTGCAACCTGCCTCTTTAGTATCCCATGGGCCTGAAAACTCGCTTCTTCAGTCTAGCTCCCAAGCTAACCAGGTACATATACAAGTATGGTACAAATACAACTACAGGTAGAGTGATGGGAAGGTATAGATATAGTTACAGGTACAGGTACAGGAAGGTACGGAGGACAGTTGAATGAGTGAGTGAATGATCATGGAATGAATGGAAAAATGAACTAAGTCCAATCTTTATGTATGCATGTTCCCAACTTGACACTTGTCATGTTGAGAGCTACTTTGGTCCACTTGTCCCCATCCTTAGAACTTAGGATAAAATAATTATCCAAACTTTATACTTTAAGTAATATTAATATAATATTACTTTTTAGCTTAAGCTCCCTAGCTTAGCCCCTTATCCTTAACTTTTATCCCCCCCCCGCCCACCTTTCCCTAACTAGGGGATTTTAGTCCCCCATACTCTTTTATCATGGTCGGTCTACACTCAGTGATGTATTATATTAATGATAAAACATATACAAAAATAGGATCTGGCCTTTAGCATCTAGGCTCTCTGGCCTAATTCCACACACAAGCCTCCTAGCTTATAATAACTAGCTCACCAGCCTATAAAACACAACATATACACAAAGGCTCCCTGGCCTCAAAATCGCACACACTTAAGTTTGTTGTGCATGGTATCCTGGAATGTGTGCACTTCATCATTTTAGTGTGCAGTACATGTGCACACTATACCATGAAAGGTGCATGAAAAATGATTTCAAATAGCTCACTAGCTTAAGTACATTTGCATTTACATTTACAGTTGGGGTTCAGCCTAGGGGTATTACAATATTCCTTGTCAATACATTTCAAATGGTAGGTAGCACACCATGTGGTTCCTTGTGGTTGAGGAGATATGCCCTATTAAAGATGATCATGTAAAATTTTCCCCTAAATGGTTGCAAACAAGAAGTTATAAGTCTGCCCCAAAATCAAGTAAAGGATAAAAATGGTTTCAAAAAAGAAGTTATAGGTCAGCCCTAAAGGCAAGTAAAGGAGTTACTTGGAAGAATATAAATACACATCAAGAGCCTCTCATTTTTATCAAGGAATCTTGTGATCTCTTAGTGCAAGTGAAGTAGCAGATTTGTGTGAAGGAGGGAGTTCTTGGAGCTGCAGATGTGAGAAGGGTTTTTGGGAAGCCCTATCTAAGGTGACCCCCATGGGTCAAGTAAAGGGTGTCCCAGGAGGACCCCGTTGGTTGTCCAAGACTCATCACGTGAGGTCACGCTCATTGTCCAATCCAATCCTGTGATGTTGAGGAAGGGTTTGAACAATATGCTCTTTTCTTAATGCTAAAATTGACGAAGGTTTGATGATCTGAGATCTCATACACTAGGGTTTTCATATAATGAAAGATATGTTTTTCTATATGTCTTTGAGGCACATATTGGAGGTTTTGGTACATGCTTGAGGAATATCTTGGTGATTTTGGGCATGTGATTTGGGGGACATTTTGGAGATCTTGGCATAAGCTTTATGTGGTTATTGGGGTTGAACCAGTTTTGATGATGATGATGTATCAATATCGGTGACAATAACAATGACATGTTTATTCTCTTATTTATATTTAAGAGAGGAAGGAAGGGGAAAGAAAAGAGGGTTGGATCCCCCTTCCAGTTGAAGATGGAGAATTTAGAGAGTTGTATCTTCCTTAAGGTTGGAGCCTATAAACTAGGGGGTTGGTGCCTCCTTCCAGTTGGCGATGGAGAATTTTTGGAAGTTGGTTTTTCTGATGGATGTAATATTCTAATACATTAAAAAGCGTTTTGTGGTTTTCTCCCATTTGGATTTCCACATAAAATTATTGTGTACTATGTATCTATGTTTATGTGCTTATGACATCTTGAATGCAATTATAAGTGATAAATTGTTGATAACTTAATGTTTACACGTTGTGGTTAGAAATGGTAAAAAGTGCCTAATACTAATTCACCCCCCTCTTAATATTATTGAATATTCCAACAATAACAACCCAACACAGATGCCTCAATGATCAATTATTAATCATATCATGTGCAATGTTCTCTTACAATCTCTCTCGATGTATTTCACTACCTTGAATCAATCCATTTTATATCAAAACTAACTCCTTCCTCTCTTCGAATTTGATCTTGTGATTTGTACTAGTTGAAACAATAACAACAAAATATAATATCAACAATTTCAAGTGTGAGAAACCTCCATTTGATATGACAAATCCATAATGATTTCCATGAAAACCAATGACATGAATAATGGACACAGATAATATAAATTCTAATGGTATCCAAACCAATGTTGTAGGGCTCTCTCATAGTCGCCAAGACCCAATAGGAAAAAAATGGTACATTTTCATGAACTCATATGATTTACCCCATTGCAACAGTCATTATTCACCATATTAAGTCGTACACTTTTAATTTCATCGTCTTTCAACCTTCCATATTCTTTCTTTCTTGTTGTTTCAGCTCTTCCCAGTTCCATCCTTCAAAAAAACACTGCATCAGAGGCACCATCTTCTTCATTTGAACCATGTTTTTTACATA
Organism: Picea engelmannii; assembly: GCA_009831015.1. NCBI lineage: Eukaryota > Viridiplantae > Streptophyta > Pinopsida > Pinales > Pinaceae > Picea > Picea engelmannii. Next base: position 10,741 of record ML857493.1, read on the forward strand.
TTGTTTGAACTTGGTAGTGAGTAATTCAACACAAATGGAGACACATCTTCTTTAATAATCCAATGGAATAAAGGAAAGCAAGTTCTTCACCATTTCAATGTTGATAGCAATCTAACACTTACATTTTTTCATATCAATGATAAAAATTTCATCAAATAACGAGAAACAAAACATATTTCACTCTAATACCAAATGATGACCCTGAGTCACGTAGCTCATAAAAACACACATAAACCATTCAATATGCAAAGCAGGGGACACCTGGAAATATACTCCAATCCCCGAAGGGGATATTTTATTAATCAATCATTTTTGTATATTCCTTCTATGATACAAATAATCACTTTATATAAGACAAATTGATCTTAATGAGTACATTATATTTATCTATTTAGTTCAACTAAATACGTGACTAGCTCCAATAATAACTCGTTAACTATCTCTTAGGATCTCTCCAAAAGATCTAATCCATGATTATCTCAACAATATTCATCCCTACATTTACTCATTTCTCTCTATCTCTCATTCCTACATACAGTTTCTAGAATAAATATACACTATTACATTTTTATAATATAAAACATTACAATAATAATACTTTCTTAATGTCCCCTCTTTAATTAGCATTTTTCATTAAATTGGTCTCTTTCATATTTGTCATCCATTTAGTCTTTATCTTCGGTTTTTGATGACCTTTGTTCTTTGTCATTCTTTATCCCCAATGTTCTTCTTGTACCTACTACTCCGCCTATGTCAATGATTCTAATGGTATCATCCTCATTCTAAGTTTCTAGTTCACTTGTAACCCTATGGTCAATGCTCTTACATCAATGCCATATTATATTCATCTTATTTATATCAGTGCCCCTATTCCAATTTATTCTCCTTTAGGTGACGACAATAAGGATGAAAATCAAGCTCTACCCAATCACCCTCCTCCAATTGATTCCATTGAATTTGAACCTACACCAACACCAAAAACTCCTAGATATGTTTGTAGAACACAAGAAAAGGCCAGTGATGTTGACAGTGATCCTTCATATCAAAATCGTACACACTCATAGATTTAGCAAGCCTTCTCTCTTTTGGATCAAGTTTCAGAGACTCATGATCCATACATATCTGAATCTTTCGGTCATCCAAATTGGGATGCAAGAAAGAATGGAGAATATTGATCCTTAATGGAAAACAATATTTGAGATCTTGTTTCTCTTTGAAAAGAAAGAAAACTTGTCAAATGTAAATGAGTGAATAGGACTAAGTACTCAATAGATGGAATTGTTGATAAACATAAGGCCTAGATATTTTTCAATGGATTTTCCCAAGTAGAATGAATTGACTACACTGAAACATTTTTCCTCGTAGAAAAAATGAGTTCCATATGCCTTGTTCTAGCCTTTTCAACATCATATAAATGGGAGGTCCATTAGATGTATGTTAATTACATCTTATTTCATAGGGATTTGTAATAATAAATTTACATGGAACAACCAACTTGCTATATTCAAAATGAATTTAATCTTTTTTTATACATTAAGAAATAGCTCTATGGCCTTAAGCAAGCTCCATGGGCTCAACATGATAAAATGGATAGATTTCTTCATGACATTGACTTCTATAGATGGGATTTTGACCCAATGTCTATATTGTTGGGTATGTGTTATATTATTTGCATGGCTAGAACTAGTGTCTATGTTGCATCGGGCGCGCATAGGGGTAAGAGGAATTTGTTTTAGGTATTTTTTGCATCCATTTTTGGAAGATTTTTCGGCACATGGTTTTCGTCGATGGTTTTCTATTTCTGGTTAAGGAATTAGGGTTGTTGACTAATCTAGTTTACTGGAGTAAAGATTTGGATGCTACAGGATCCTATATGTATATTGTATTGTAAACAATGTATGAGGTGAATGAATATAGAATATGTTGGTTTTCCCGATTTGGGTTTCCAAGGGAAAAATCTCTTTGTAATGTGTGTATTTGTCATTGTATATTTTCTATTCTTTTATTGAAAATATGTTTGCAGTAAATAATTGTACAAGGTTAAAATCTACATATACCAAGAAAGTGGAAAACCATCTCATAATACTTGTTCTCTATGTTGATGACCTTATATTAATTGTCAATGACCTTAAACTTTTAATCCATGTGAAGTATAGTCTTAATAAGAAATTTGGCAAGATAGAATTTAGACATTTGTATTATTTTCTTGACCTCCTAGCCTTTCAAACCAAGAAATGCATTTCCCTTTCCTAATCTAAGTATGCATGTGACCTATTATGGATATCAAGTGCAATATTTAAACACCCTTGTTGGGATTTCAAGGGGGAAGAATGGAGATGGAAACCCAGGTACTACTTAAATGTTTAAACTCATTAACTACATTGTTATGTTTATTAGTTAATTGAATTAGTAGAGTCATCCCCTTTAATATCTAAACTCATTAAATACATTGGTTAGTACATTCATCCCCTTTAAGTGTTCTAGTCCTCTAGTTATGTGTGAGTTTTAATTCTGAAATGTACCTTATATTAGCAATCATTTTTTGTTAAATATTCTATTAATATGCATATTTCATCGTAAACATCCATGTAAGGCTAGTGTTGGGCCCGCAATATTGGTTAATATAATGATGTTGATTGGATCCTTTTTGACCAAATGTGTATATGTCTTTTCCTGTTTTGAAGAGTTTTGAAGATTTTTTGTGTTAAAACGCCATGATTCATACCAGGTATGCATGATTCATGTTTTATGATGGTTTTGAGTGTAATTCAGCATGTTTTAATGATTTCAGGAAACTAATTTGTGTTCTGTGTGTGACAGGGCAAAATCGTAGCTCCTTTTTGCATCTGGTACTCCATCCGGCACTCAATCCGATACTCCATCCTGCACTTCGTCCGACACTCTGTCCTGCACTAAAACCATGGGTGATTTGGCAGTTATCATATCGGCGGCCAGCGATGGGAAAATCAGAGACATGGGTTTTTCTTGTGCTCGTGACCTCTAGCTACTGAGCTTCTGACAACTTGATTTGGATTGTTATGTTGGGCGATTATTGTCTCACCTTATTTCTAGAAGCCACCGGCAGTTAGAACGCATTGAATGTGATTTGTTGCTTTTGGAGAAGTTCGACCCTTCCAATGGTCGACCTCTCAGCTTGTAAATCTATAAATACCACCTCAGTGGTCAGACAGATAGTATTAGAGATAAAAGATAGTTCAGCTCTGTTTTGTTATTTTCAAACACATTTTGCTAAGACTGTGTAAAACTGCATTTCTTATTTTAATGTTTAATTCATGGTGTTGAGCTCGTGGTTCGTCTTTGAAGAGTAGCCATGACTTGCTGGGGGAGGCACCACATTCTGGGTGAATATCTAATTAGTTTGCTTGTGAATTGAATAGTGTAGTAATCATTTTATTTATTTCTTGTACATGATTTTTCATTATGCTTCTTTACTGTATAAATTGTTGTTTATAATTTAATTGGCTTAGTTTAGTTTTGCAGGTTATTGTGGAGGCTAGTGTTAATATGCAATGACTTTTTAATTAGTAGGAACTAGCTTGCAAGCTTAGATACTAACCCATGTGTGTAATTAGATGATAGTTACATTTTCTATATGTTGAAATAGAATTTAAAACAGAGTTAAAACAGGGTATTTAGTTCATTATTTCTTTGGCAAGGTTTCGGTGGATGGATAGTTGTTAGTTTTAATTTTCATTTTCAATTTGCTTATCTAATTGTTCTTTAGTTTTGCTTATCTAGTTGTTAGTTAGTTTGCTCATCTAATTTCTTGTCATATGTTGAAATAGAAAATAGGATTTAATTTATGTTTTATGAGCATTTCCTCTTTTGCAATTTGAATTCTTAAAATAGGATTAGTTTACTTTACTTTATGCAATTTCCTTTTCTAGATCTAGGTTGCAATTTTAATTCGAAGTTGATTATTAAGTTTAGTTTTCAGTTATGAATCTAAGTAGTATGAATTTGCTTATATTAGTGTAGAATGCATCTAAATTTAATAGAATAGTGTTTTTATATTGTTGATGACTAGTGCATAAATTGAAGAATTACATGGATATGAAGGATAGTTGATGTTGCTTCTATAATGGCTAAGTTCTCATTGGATTGTCTAATTCACACTTTTCACGTTGCTATCGAATTTAATATTGAGTTTATCCCTCTTGAGTTATCGTTAATTGTTAAATGTCATCGTGATATCATAATATGCCAGAGACATAACCATCAACATTATATTTGAGTTTCTTTGCTTTTATAGATTAGAGTATAGTTTACTTGCTTTTTAGAGAATAGTCTTCTTGCTTTGGTAGATTAAAGAATAGTTTCCTTATCATATAATAAAGAGTAGTTGTTGATGCTTTGAATTTAGTAGATTAAGATTTCCTTTTATGAATTAGAAGTTATTGTGAAATTTAATTTAAGAATAGAATTCACTTGCTTATTAGTTTGATTAGTTGCTTATTGAGTAATTTTGATCAGTTTACTTGTTGTAGAAGTTATCATAGGTTAGTTAGTTGTTTGCTTGCTTGTTTACTTTCTTTAATAGGGTAGTTGTTTGCTGGTCTATTTTTCTTTGATAGGGTAGTTGCTTGTCTATTTACTTGCTTTCATAGGATAGTTGCGTATTGAATTTGAATAGGTTAATTAATGTAGTTTTTTGTTGTTATTGCTTATTAGGTAGATAGTTTTCTTTTGCTTATTGTCGTGATTAAGTTAATTTTCTTTAAGTAGGGTTTTCATTTGCTTTCTTAGAACTATCCATCGATCCTTTGTTCAAAGGTTACTTAGGGTACATAGTTTAAGTTTCTTAATAGGGTTTGATCATTAGTAGTCTTTGCTTGAGTAGATTAGCCCTTCAATATCATGTTTCCTTAGTTAGACTATACTACCTCTAGCCTTTCTACCTCGGCACATATAGTGCTACAACTCGAAGTTTACTTACCTCGGGTTGACAATTTAATTGAGGGTTTTTAGTGTTTTTTAGTGCATATAGAACACCCATCATTTTTGGCGCCATTGTCGGGGAGTTTTCTCAAGGTAGGAAATAGATCATCTCTAAACCTTAGCATTAGTTTGGTGGCAGGGGAACTTTAAGACGAGAGGTAAGAACCTGCACATCTGCTATAGCAGGTTCCCCCAAACCCAAAGGTAGTTTTTCCTTTTTCTTTTGTTTACTTTCATGAATAGACCTAGAGACCCAAAAGGTAGATATGTTAAATCTAAATCAGATCTTTCAACCAAGGTTCCTTCCGACCTTTTTGGGGGAAGGAACACTCCACTCACAAATTTCACAGACTGATACCAAAAAACAGGAGCTAGCTCAACCCAAAGAGCTTAAGTTGTCTCTGAAGAGACTAATACAAGGAGCACTGTAGAACAGAAAATTGAAGCATCACTAATATTGGGACATGAGGCAAGACCACTCGAGCCTTCCGCAGAACCAAACAATAAAACCTTTGTTTTCTTACCACCATCAGGAGATCCTAACTTTGAAGACATCATAGACCCTCAATAGGTGAATACCTTGTTAAGTAATTCAGCCAACAAAATTGTCTCTCAAATTGACACAGAAACTATGGCACCAATAACTTCAATCGGATTGAGTAGAGTCCCAGACACCCAAACAATAGGAAGAACTTCCCATCAAAGGGATACCTTGTTCTCTTCAAAGATAAAACAACTTAAGTACTCTCTTTTTGGAAATCAAACCGGTATGGATGATTGGGAGGATCACAACAATGTAAGACACGGGGAGGAAGAAGAAGATGGAAACCAAACTGAAACTACCTTCGGATTTCCAATTTTGGACACCACCCCAAATATCAATATGAAAAATATTCATCTCTTATCACTGCTTACCTTTTATGGTAAAATCAGTGAAGATCTAGACACCTTCCTATTTGAGTTCGACATCTTGTGTAGGAGCTACAACTACTTACAAGATGCCCAGAAGCTAAAACTCTTTCCTGCCACCCTCAAGGACTCTGCACTAAGATGGTATGGGATTGGGAGAATCCAGTATTAGGTCTGTTATTGGATAAATCGGTGAATGCAGACATAAACTGATCTCCCTAGATCCACCTAGATCTAGAAAAAAATGAGACAGGACATGGCGCTTTCCATAAGCTTAATCATCGAGTTTACTATCAAAGAAGATATGAGTGGCATACCTTTGAATATCGTATCCTTATATCTTTGTTGTCCCTGCTTCACTCCAGTGCTCTTGTGCAATCAAATCTGCAATGACACAAACCAACCAAAGTGAAAGAAATGATAGTATATTCAATGAAAACTTAAACATGTGATCAAGGAGTCATGTAATAAAATGAGAATGATTTTATGGGAAAGAAACATGAAACCGTATTATATTAAGTAAAAGTGGAAGATACAACCAAACCACCTTGATGTTGCAAAGTTCCCTTTTAGTGGCCCTTTACTCCGACATGCACACTTGCTTCAACCCAGCATGAATACGACCCACAATAGCTTGATGAAACAATGGATATCTCAAGCATCAATTGAAGTAGAGTTCCTCACACAATCTTCAGCCTATTCCTTCATAAATTCCTTACTTGATCTTCCTTTCTTTTTGCTTAACATTTTCCATGAGAAATCCATCATTATATAGGAGAAGGAGATATGGTTAAAGATATTAGGATGATCCCATCAAATCAGATAAGTCAGTAGGATCCTAACCATACGGATGCCACCTCATATTCTATAATATTCCCTTCTAGAACCTTTGTGAACTTCGTCCCTTTTCTTAGTCTTAAAATGTCGTTGCTCCCTGTCTATAGAGAAGCCTGTGAAAATTATGCAAGATAGGTTAAGGACAGATATGGTAACCACAAGTGAATGGATGATGGTTGCTTCCAGTTGGATTGGAGCCACTAGGGCCAGATCCCCAGGAAAAGGTGGATAAGACCCTCCGGAGAGGACCTGGGAAGGTGTAGGAACAAAATCAGTAGCAGTGTTGTACCCAGGTGGAACAAAAAGTCCAAAAACTCTGGATGGAACCTGGGTAGGGATGGAAGTGGAAGGATTCAAAGTGTGATACCCAGGAGGGAGACATGGGATAGGTGTAGACGAAAGTGGTGTACCAATGGGATCTTGTTTAGCCACCACATTTCTGGTGGGAATAGTCGTAGCATGTGGGACCATAGTAGAATGGGTCATATAGAGAGAGAAATTCAAGATATGACCAAATAACTGTGTGTCTGGAATGATGATGATGTTGCTAGTTGTACCAGAAAAATGATCTAAGGGTATCGTGTAGGTAACAGACGTTTTGGGTAGTTGGGAGATGACAGGTATATTAGCACCTACCCCTAAGTTGTAAAGGTCCTGCACCATAAGAGGCAGGCTTCTAAATATGTCGGTAGTCCAAAGGGGATCTCCAACTCCAGGGCCTAAATGGGGTCTAATCGGTATTCCATAAGTGTCAACAACAAGTTCTCGGGATGAATTCAGTCAGAGAATACGTCTCTCGTATCCAGGAGGAATGCAGAAAGCCTCTAGAGAATCGAAAATAACTCAAAAACTTTCTAAAGAGGTGGAACCTTCCTCTTGTGAGGTTATAGTGTCCTTGACCTCACTCTGTTGAGGATATCTCTCCGGTGAATTAGGAGGCAAAGGTTGGTAAATTTCCATATCTTCTGAGGATAACTCTTGCATCCTGCGTGAACGGTGTGGAGGGTCCATGTTGGCTAAACCAAATATTTTATGGAAAAAAACTATGGCCAACTACGTAAACAAATAGTACTTGCTAATAAAATATAGAAATAAAACCAGGCAAACAAACCTTCTTATTTCGAAGTCACTAGTTGGTGATGAAATCCAACGTCATGAAGTCAAGACAAGAAGGGGCTAGGATAGAGCAGGTGGAAAAGTTATGTTGACGACCTGCTTAATGGACTTACACCCTGGTGCAAGCTCCCACACATAATCGTGAGTATACCCTCCAAGGAGCTCGAGTGAGTCTGGCCAACGTTGATTCCAGGTACCATGAAGACTTGCCCCTCCACAGCCACCTCGTGTAATACCCTAAAGAGATAGGCTACTAAGGTTACCAAGAACAACAGTGATTCCTGGGGAAACAGTCGACAGTCTGATCCATGCGCAAGGGCAGGGTATCTAGCCCGAAATCAACTCAAAAGGATTCCATTCATAATTGTGGGTATACCTTCAAGTGACCCCCATAATACACGTAATCTCTACATTGAGACCAACAAAGCAGGGTGAGTAACTCTGCCTGCCTTAATGCGACCTCAGGTTTGACCCTTGTGTGAGAAGGGCTTCCCAGGACAAAATGTTGCCAATGGATTTGAAAACTCCCTATCACAAGATGCTACAGTGTTTTTTATGCTTTGGAGAGTGTGCCTCACAACCTATTCCAAAGCGCTATCCTAGCTAATGTTGGTGGAAAGAGCCCTAGAAAACAAAATTACTAATTAAATTTTATAATTACGCAGTGTTTTATAGGATGTTGTTTACACAAGACGGAGATGGAGATGAAACTGATGTTGTATGAGACCTTCACCCAATAATATGAAAAAAGAGATGAATGATGCAATGTTTCAATTCGATGAACTCTAATTACAATAGGGAGAAAGTATTTCTTCGAAAAACACGAAAGCTATGAAATATAATTCATTTTTCTTGAATGAAGACAATTTCAAACAATCATAAGCAATGAAATTTTCCAATTTGTTCTCTTGTAAAAAAAATTGAATGCACAAAATTTTCTTATGAATGATTTCTAGAAAGAATAGATGACTTTAATTCTTCCTTTCCAAAACCAGGTCAGGGATATAATGAAGAAAGGAAAAGTAACCAAAGAAAATTGATACACTCAACAAATACCCAAATCAAACTTTCAATGAAGATAACAATAAAGATGACAAGAAAATGTTTCACTAAATGCAAATGAAAATGGATTTCCAATCAACAAGCAATCCAGAAAATGTAAACAATCCAAAACCTTAAATCAAATCAAAGACTTTCATCAATCAAGCACTCAGATTTGAAAATCAGAGATTATATCCTTGTTGATAAAAATCAAGAAGCAAAAACTTATAAAATGACAAAGAAGGGTTTTCAATCCCTAAAAACCATTCAATGACAAGTCTTTAAACTCATAAAACAGTCAAATACAGGCTCCAAAAGTTCCTCCCAGATGATCAAAGCAAAACTAGGTAGTAGAAGACAAAAAGACCCAATCCAAAAAAATTTACAAGTAGTGTCACAACCCAACAGTAGGGTACGGTGTGGAAATTAAAGGTTTCTACATGCTAGCTATGGGGTGAGTTGCGGAAGGTCTGCCATGGCCTAAGCAATTAGGGTGCGTGTATCTAAGGTTTATGTGGGCTATATATGAGATACAGTGCAGAAATGCCTGTAAACAAAGAAAAAATGGAAAGATGACAAAGAGTCCAAAAGAACTTTCAGATCCAGAGAGTCTAGATGGATCCCCCATAGACTTAGAAACTGGATTAAAATAAAAAGAGGTAGGCTAAAGTCAAATGGACAGCAAAAAACCAAAAACAGGTTGTATCCCTAGCGGAGTCGCCAATTTTGTTATTGGATAAATCGGTGAATGCAAATATAAATTGATCTCCCTAGATCCACCTAGATCTAGAACAAAACAAGACAGGACATGGTGCTTTCCCTGAGCTTAATCATCAAGTTTACTATCAAAGAAGATATAGGTGAAATACCTTTGAATATCTCCTCCTTATATCTTTGTTGTCCCTGCTTCACTCCAGTGCTCTTTTGCAATCAAATCTGCAATGACACAAACCAACCAAAGTGAAAGCAACGATAGTGTATTCAATGAAAACTTAAACATGTGATCAAGGAGTCATGTAATAAAATGAGAATGATTTTATGGGAAAGAAACATGCCACTGTATTATATTAAGTAAAAGTGGAAGATACAACCAAATCGCCTTGATGTTGCAAAGTTCCCTTTTAGTGGCCCTTTGGTCCAACACATACACTTGCTTCAAACTTGCATAAAGATGACCCAAAATAGCTTGATGAAATAATGGATATCTCAAGCATCAATTGAAGTAGAGTTCCTCACACAATATTCAGCCTATTCCTTCATAAATTCCTTACTTGATCTTGCTTGCTTTTTGCTTAACCTTTTCTGTGAGAAATATGTCATTATATAGGAGAAGGAGAGATGGTTAAAGAGATTAGGATGATCCCATCAAATCAAATAAGCCAGTAGGATCCCAACCATACAGATTCCACCTATATTCTAGAATATTCCCTTCTAGAACCTTTGTGAACTTCATCCCTTTTCTTAGTCTTAAAATGCCGCCGCACCATGTCTATAGAGCAGCCTGTAGAAATTTCACAAGCTAGGTTAAGGACAGCCTGCGGAAATTGGGCATTTCCACACTATGTATTACTCTTAGCCTGCGACGTCCTTCTAAAAATAAGTTTTGTAGAGGGAGAAACCAGTTACTTTTCTCATGCAAAAGATCCTTTTGAGAGCATGAACACATGCTTGTAAAACATCACCAGGGTGACCAAAATAATGTGTAACAAGATCTTGGGAAGCCATGAAAGATATATTTCTTAAAAAGTAACAAGACTACTGCAATACCAAAGAATCTCGTAATGATATTTTCAAAATCCAACAATTAGAAGACAAGAATCTCGAGGACTATATGGAACGGTTTGCATACATCTCCCAGAAGTCAAAATACCATGACCTCCCAGAGGATGCAGTTAGGGCTCTTTTCCTTAAGGGAATTTCAGAAGAATACCTAGATATGCCTAACCTGATGGCATCAGGTGACATCTCTCATAAACCATTTGCCGAAATATGTGAAATGTGTAATAATTACTCAAGGAGTAGAGCTAAAACAGGAAATAATGTTCGGGACCTTTATAATAGAAAATTAAAACCAGTTAGTTCAGGTGGTATTACATGAGAAGAGATAGGGAACCTTTTAGAGAACTTCAAGATAGATATCTTAAGCATAATAGGTTCCGATTGGACACCCTAAAAATCAAAAAGAAACGGGAGGAGGAAAATGAAGCAATGAGCATATATTGCCCAAGATGCAAAAGGAATCATTCCTCAAGGGAATGCCCATTAGATAACATTTTAGTTTGTGGCTTCTGCACGGAGGACCACTCAATTGAAAAATGTCCATCATTTCCTAGTTTATTAGCCATATATAGGAGTGGGGATCCTGGCGAGTCCTCTTATGCACCTAGGAGGCCATGGAATCCTAAGAACCAGCCCACATACTCAGATCTACAATCCCAAGTTCCACCCTATTATCAACAACAACAACAGTGGAACTCACCAAGTTGGAAAAACTGGTCTACACAGTACCAACATCCTTGGCTTCAAGGATGCAGAGGAGGGAATAACCAAGGAAACCCTCAATCTCCAACCATCCTTATCCTCAGTTTCCACCAAACACTCTGCAGCTTATGCCAAGTTTTGTTCCACCACCTTTACCTCTTATTCCACAACAACAACCGCTACAATATCAGAATGCAAGCTCCCCAAGACCGACATTATTATCAGCACAACCAGTGTCGAATCCCAATAATAATCCCACTCAACCTATTCACAATGTTGAGATGTAGGCATTCCTGATATATGTTATTACTCATGTTCCATTACAGGAGATTCAACTAAGATCGGAAAAAATTTTGGATAGGTAGAGACCTTCAGTAGTCATCCAGGAATAAGAAGAAGAGGAAACCCCCAAACAACATATGGATGACACTAGGTGGGAATATGTTATTATTCCTAAGGACCAAGAACCCAAGATTCCCCAAAATGAACCCTCACAAATTATGAAGGCCCCTCCTTATCCAGACAGATTAATAATCAAGAAACCTACCACCCGACTAGAATTTGAGATCTTGAATGAATTGAAGAATATTTGTGTCAAGATTCCCTTGCTTCAAGCCATTAAGGATATTCCAATCTACAGTAAGGTAGTCAAAGAATTGTGTATTAAGAAGCCAAGTAGGAAGAAGAAGGATCCTCCAACAATACATTTGATAGGAGAACTTTCTGGGTACATATTAGAGCAGCCTAAGCTAGAAAAATATGGGAACCCAGGAAACCCCGTAGTGACCATAACCATTAATGAGGTCTCCATTGGAAACACTCTCATAGACCTAGGGGCAGCCATCAATGTTATGAATGCTACTACCTTGGAGAAATTACAGTTAAAACCTCTTCTTAGACCTACCCCAACCATTTTGGAATTAGCAGATAAAACTAGGGTTATACCTGAAGAAATTTTGGATGATATCATAGTTACTTTAGCCTCATGGGAGTACCCAACAGACTTTCTTGTCATTCACTCAAAGGATCCTACCAAAGGCCATCCCATCATTTTGGGAAGACCTTGGTTAGCCATAGCCAATGCATTTTTTGGTTGTAGAGAGGGAGAAATGACCATCTCAAATGGACTCTCTATCTAGAAACTCACCATAAACCCTCCAGCCCAACCTATCATGGAGAATCTATGGTGGCTTGAATTTCCATACGAGAATGAGGACTGGGAAGAACCTATATCGCCAAGTGACCATGCCTCGGCACTTCAAGAGCACACAACGGAAAATGCGCTAAACCAGTTCATTTATGCTATCACGTGTGTTGTTTTCCACAATCCTTTCCCCAATTTGAGTACATGTTTGGGGAATAGTTTCAGGAACAATTGGACCCATCCATTTTGTCTTCGACATATTTTATCTTCGAGATAGATGAGTCTGCCATATCTTATACTATGCCCTACAAGATTAGTCCAAGGAAATTTTTACATATAAACTTCGGGCTAGATGCAGAACAACAAAAATAGTTACTAAGTATCCTTAAAGAACAATCAGGGGCATTCGCCTGGGAATACACTGACATGAAGGGTATACACCCTGACACATGCATCAATCACATATATACCCAAGGGGAAGTAACACATGTTAGGCAACCCCAAATAAGGATGAACCCAACACTCATATATATAGTAAAAGAGGATATCCAAATGCTATTAAACATCGGATTTATTTATCCCATCTCCAACAGTAAGTGGATGTCCCCTCTTGTAGTGGTTCCAAAGAAAGTGACCGGAAAATGGAGAATTTGTGTTGATTTCTAGGAGCTCAATAAAGCCACTCTGAAGGATTACTTTCCTCTTCATTTCATCGACCAAGTTTTGGATACCATGTCTGGAAAGAAGTATTTCTCTTTTTTAGATGGGTACAGTGGGTACAATCAAATTCTCATAACACCCGAGGATCAGGACAAGACAACCTTTACTTGTCCTTGGGGCACCTATGCCTATAGGGTCTTACCATTTGGAATGTGTAATGCTCCTACCACATTTCAACGAGCAGTACTAGGGATATTTGTTGATCTTATTCATGATTGTGTGGAGGTATACATGGATTACTTCATAGTTTATGGAAACACTTACCATGAATCCTTGGATAACTTAGAAAAAGTCCTTATCAGTTGCCAAGAAATGAACCTGTCTCTAAGTCATGAAAAATGTAAAATGTTGTTGACTGAAGGAGTGGTTCTAGGACATCATGTTTCATCTGAAGGGATAAAAGTCGATCCTGCAAAGATTGAGGTCATCGTCAGACTTCCACGCCCCGAGACTCAGAAAGAGGTGAGAAGATTTCTTGGACATGTTGAATACTATTGGAGGTTCATTGAAAATTTCACAAAGATTGTTTCACCCATGTTTGGATTGTTAATAAAATATGTTGATTTTTTTTGGACTAAGCAGTGTCAAACTGCCTTTGAAGCCCTGAAAGCTAAGTTCTTTGTGGCACCAATTCTTAGAGGGCCCAATTGGACTCTCACATTTCACATATCTATTGATGCCTTTGTCACAGTAATAGGAGGGGTATTGGGGAAGAAAGAAGACCAGCAGTCCTATGTCATTTATTTTGTGAGCAAGAACTTGTCCCCTGTCGAGTTAAACTACATAGTTACCGAGAAGGAATTATTGGCAGTTGTTCATGCTATTAACAATTTTTTCCACTACATTACAGGTTACGAAGTATTTGTACATACATATCATTCCACCATCATATTTCTCATGAATAAAAGCATAACTAATGCTTGAGTGACTAGGTGGCTCCTGCTATTGCAAGAGTTTAACATCACCATTATTGACCGGCCTAGAAAGGAGAATTTAGTAGCTGATTTTCTTTCACGAATAAAAAATGAGAATGATGATATTCTCGTAGATGATAGTTTCCTGGACGAGCACCCTTTTTTCCCTCTCTGTAAATACCCCATGGTTTGCGGATATGGAAAACAATCTGGCTACTATGAATTTACCATCTCATTTGTCACCTCATGAAAATCATAAAATTATTACACAAAGTGCTAATTACTCTTGGGTTGGCCATGACCTTTTTCGCACAGGTCCTGATTTGATTATTCGTAGATGTGTCCGAGAAGACGAGGTACTATAAATACTATGAAGTTGTCATGATGGACCATGTGGTGGCCATTTTTCTGACAAATGTATAGCATATAAGGTGTTACATGCAGGTTACTTTTGGCCTAGAATTTTCAAAGATGTTGCCAAGTATGTGAGGAGTTGTGATAGTTTCCAAAGGATAGGAAGACCTACGTCAACTGAAGAAATGCCCTTGCATGCCCAAGTTATGATAGAACCTTTCGAAAAATGGGCCCTTGACTTTGTAGGACCAATTTCACCCATGTCCTGTAAGAAAAACTATATTTTGGTTTGTACAGATTATGTCACCAAGTGGGTAGAGGAAAAAGCCCTATTTATGGCTACAAAAAATCCATTGTTGAATTTATCTATGAAGACATCTTTACCTTCTTCAATGTCCCTCGTGAAATTGTTACAAACCAAGGCACTCAATTCACTTCCAAGATGATGAGAAAGCTAACAGAGAAATATGGGATTAAACACTGTAAATCTTATCCATACCACCCACAAGCTAATGGTCATGTAGAATCTACAAACAAAGTTCTGGAAGCTATCTTAACCAATACCATTCAATTATATCATCGGGATTGGGCTGATAGGCTTCCAGAAGCTTTGTGGGCTTACCAAACCACCTGGAGAAACACCACTGGGCATACCCCTTATGAGCTAGTGTATAGGAAACAAGTACTTCTACCAATAAAATTCCAAGGACCTTCCGTATTGCCGCAGAATTGGGATTAAACTTGGATGAGGCTCAGAAACAACGAGCCCTGCAATTGAATGAATTGTATGAGATAAAGCAAGTTGTCATACAATGAACAATATTAGTCCAAAACCAGAGGAGCAAGTGGCATGACAAGTTTATTAAGAAGAAACACTTCCAACCTGGTGATTGGGCTATGTTGTTTGATTACCGATTTAAAACCTTCAAAGGAAAACTCACCACCTGGTGATTGGGTCCTTATGAGGTAGTCATTGTATATGACAATGGATCTACAAAAATCAAAACAATTGATGATGGACAAGTCTCCTTTGTAGTAAATGGACACCGACTCAAATTTTATCATAAGCCCATTTCCAAAGAGGATTTTCCACAGGTCATGTCAACTGACAAGGCATTGGCCTTAGTAGATGGGGAAGGCCCCCCTTGTTCTTGAATGTTTTCTAAATTTTCTACTGTACATATGTAAATAGTTTTTGAATTTTGTTAATAAGCAATTATAGAGATTTCTGTAGGTATTTATTTCACTGGGAGTAGACAGTTTCAAGGAAATATAAAAGAATGATTTTTCTTCAAAATATTGCTATATTTGAACCTTTTTGTCTGCTAAGCATCAAATGAATAATGACTTGTTGTAATTAGCCATATTTTTGCAAAGATTTTCATCTTCTTCTTTTTTCTTAAGGCATTAAAAAAAAAAAAAAAACAGTTGCTCTTGAAAATCTTCACCACTATGTAAGGAAGTGATGTTGTAACCATCAAGCTTAGAGGTCTCTTGTACAGTTTTCCCAAGAAACTTGAGTAAGTGAGTAAAGTATCTTTATTAAAAACTAACAAGGAGGTCTGATTAGCGGTTAGTCATGGAAACATCACAATAACTACAAAAGAAGAAAGTGAGTTGATCCTAGAGATACCTTTCTATTCTTTCTCAATGGTACCATCCACTACACACTAAATAGCTTGATTATATCATATCTTTAGATAGGCCACATCCACTTAAGTACCCCTTACATCAGGAA
>ML857495.1:0-13439 GCA_009831015.1 Picea engelmannii
ATTACCTTATATGTGTTAAGTTGTGACATAAGGAGCTTGATCCTTTCTTTGACGTCCGAAGTTTGTTCTAGACGATCTAACAAGCTAAATAGTTCCTTGTTAGCTTTAATGATCTTCTTTTTTAATGAGAGCATTGGATCAGCGCAAGAGTAAAATCCCTACTCATTGGCAGAATCATGATCCACGCGGCCTGCTGACTACATATAATTTCAGTAAAAACAATGTTATTTCAATAAAATTATATAAGCAAATAATAAAAACAACGTAAAATGAAAGTGGAAATTGATAATCATTTACATGTTCTATGGATCGCCCTTTTCCACGATCATCCTGCCACATTATAATATAATTAGAACCCCCAAATATTTAAAAAATTGTTAATGATAACAAAAAGACAATGTTAACGATAATATTTACAACAATTTTAAAGATAATAAAAACATATAATGCAATAAGTAGAGGTTTCTTAAAGAGGTGTTGCATAAAAACCTGCACACTATTAGTCAATGTGTCTATTCGATTCAAATGGTAATCCACTAATAACTCTTCCCCGGGAGATATATTTTTTATTGCACACATGACTACTCGATTCTCTTCACGTCCCTCAAATATGAAATTCGGTTGTTTGTTTGTTGTCCTGGGTCATGTGTTGTTTATAAACCCTGCAATATTGTCGGAAGCTTTAGGTGTTCCATCAATATAGATAGTTGCTCCCTTATTTTTATCCTTGTTTATTAGTTGTATATAATTTGCGGCGAGTGCATATCTCGCATACTTCGCATGTACTGGACCAACCGCATCCAATCATTATAATTGTAACACGGTCTGACATAGTCCATCAATTCAGTTACTGTATTGTATTTTACAATTATTCCATCCATGGAAAATAGCCCCAAGCCATGCAGGGAGGATGGTGCAATGCGATATGTCCTATTGTTTACAACGAAGTCAACATCTATAGGAGGTAGTTCCTTAGGTACCCATTGCTTCACCAGATGCTTATACCTGAGTGGCAAATATATGTCTCCTATGCTATCATCATCATAAGAGCATGATCCTCCTTCGGCAAGAAAAAATTTCATGCGTCTACAAAATTTTATTCTGACTTTTTCACCTCTAGTCCTTGTTTTCTTATTATATCTACTAGATGTAGTCGCATTTCCGGCCTCCATTTGTCCTAATATTTCCTCACTCGACGAAGAAATATCTTACAGGTACCTGTTTGGTTGTACCTTTAGTTGCATGTGCACGTGTGATGCAGGAGCATCTCAAGCGAGCCAGCGCGGAGACAATCGGACAGCTGGAAAAGCGCCCAGCACAAATTTTGAAATATCTTGAACCATTAATGAAACATCAAGTGGACGTGCACTTGTATAATGTAAACAGACCTTGAGCGATTTGCTCTCGTCCTTAGTAGGTAGAAGGCATTTAAAGTATTTAATGCAAGTAGGTAGAATTGAATGTGTAGATTAGATAGTTTTAGAGCGCAAGAGGGAAATGGGATATAGACACCCTCCGTTTGTATTGTAACATAAGGAATCATTAGTGTATTATGAGCATAGGAGAGAAGCAGAGAGTTGTGTAGCAGACTCCATGTGCAGAAGTTCTGAATTAATATAAAGAAAGTTGTGATTCAGACTCATGGTGTTCATATATTCTCTGTGTATGCATCTTTGAATGTTATGCTCATGAATGCTTTACTCTTTCTGTCATGCAATTTCTTTTATGCTATGTATGAATGATTTCTTGTGGAATGTTTGAAATATGAGAGGAAAGAGAAGAGGAATGAGTTTCAATTGTTTTTCTATCTGAACAAGGGTTCATGCAAGGAGTGCAGTCGAATTGTCCACAAGGAGTGCATTGACAAAGGGTTCAGATAGGGTAGCTTTTGTTCTCGTTCATTCAGAAGTGTAGTTAGGCATAATAGTCATGCAAGGAGTGCGCAGGCCCAGTAAAGTCTTAGAGTCGTGAAGCTTAGTGAATCTTTGAGAGGCTGCTGCTGCAGGTGTGCGCAGGGTCGAAGGAAATGCAGCATTTGGAAGTAAAAAAAAAAAAAAATAGAATTTTTTCTTTTTTTATTTCCCGAAGAACTCTAAACAGCTCTTCTATTTCCCTATCAGGAAATCTGCACCCACAACAAACTCTCATGGGATCCCGTCTCTTTACACTTGGGAGATTAGACTTCACAACTTCGCGAATTCAGTGGTCAAGCGTTGGTCTCTAGAATCCTCGAAACCTAAAATAGTCAACGCTGACCTTTCCTTTTTCTTTTCGGGATTTTCCCTATGGCGATTTCGATGATCGCGATGTCGAGAAAATTGTCTCCTCGACTCCCGAAAACTGATATTCCAAAACTCCGATGCGCTCACAAGCTTTGACCTTTCAACGGTCCTTCACTCCATCGGGACTTCGGATTTCGCAATATCGCGAATCCTAATGCAATGAAGTCGGAACTTTACTCCATGAAACTCCAAAATGATCAAGGAGTTTGACTCCGTGTCGATGGTGCGCCACCTATCCACTCGTTGACTCCTCCGTGGCCCACACAAATCCTATTAGCTTTCAGGATGTCGCATTTCGTGATTTCGTGATTCCCGTTGCAAAGTTTATGGGTTGTGAAGGGAGCATGCGTCGATGTCAAGTTTGGTATCAGAGCTCAGAAAGGTTCTTTGCTTTCTGTAGCAGAGAAAAAGAAGAATTCACCATGCCGCCAAGGAGAAGGGACAGGAAAACACCCGATCCATCAGAGGAGAGGGAAATGTCGAGAAGAAGAGGCAGGAAGATGATATATCTAGCTATGGAGAGAGAGATGTGTGATCTACAAGCCAGACTCGAAGACATGGAGACAACACATAGACGTACAGTCAGTGCTGGGGATCTTAGTGATTCCGAAAGTGAAATTGAGGTTGAACATGAAGAAGATGTTGCAGACGAAGATGCATCAAATGAATGTTTGATCAGAGCTATTGCAAGAATGGGTGTAAGAGTAAAGATGGACATTCCAGTTTATGAAGGAAACTTGGATACAGAGGAGCTTCTAGACTTGATTAGAGCTCTAGACACGTACTTTGAATATGAAGAGGTTGAAGAAGACAAGAAAGTCAAGCATGCTATCACGAGATTGAAGGGACATGCAGCATTGTGGTGGGATGAACTACAAGCTGATAGATGCTGCAAAGGCAAGTAGAAGATAAAAAGCTGGGATAGAATGATCGCGAAGCTGAAGGAGAAATTCATCCCCAGAGACTATCATATTACTTTGTTCAGGAGAATGCAGAACCTGAGATAAAAGCTGATGACAGTGAAAGAATACACTGAGGAATTCTACAAGTTGAACATCAGGGCAGTTCATTGGGAGAGTGATGATGAAAAATTTTCCAGGTACATGAATGGCCTGAGATATGAAATTCAGGATGAGATGAGCATGGTAACCATCCGAACGGTGGAAGATGCTTATCAGATGTCTCTAAAAGTAGAAGAGAAGTTGAGCCGAAAGCAGAGTCAGAGGGGCCGAGGCAGAAGTCAGTCCAGAGGCAAATCAGTTGCCCAGGATAAATATCAGAAGCCTAAGGAAGACTGGAAGAAGCCTCATACTCGAACTAAGAGAGGTGGAACCTCACAGAGAGGGTAGCATACTGAGCAGAGAGGAGATTATGCTGATAACAATACTTTTCCTCGTACTAGAGGTAGAGGAAAAGGAAGAGGTGGAGTAATAACATGCTTCAAATGTGGAAAGAATGGGCACAAGTCTTATGAGTGTCCAGATAAGAAGAAAGAAGGGGGAGAATCTCACATCACCGAAGCACAGAGGCGGTATGTTGAGGCAGAAGACACTGAAGGCGGAAGATTGTTGATGATGTGAAAAGTCCTTTTGACACCAGAGAAGGAGGTGGATAGTTCAGTCCAAAGGACCAGACTTTTTCGGACTACTTGCAAAACCAAGGATAGGGTATGCAAGGTCATTGTAGATAGTGGTAGCATAGATAATCTTGTTTCTACGGAGATGGTAGAAAAGTTGGAGCAGGATACGATTGATCATCCAAGCCCATACAGAGTTTTGTGGCTACAAAAAGGACATCAAGTAACTGTCACTAAACAATGTTTAGTTGAATTTAAGATAAGAGGATATAATGATAAGATATTATGTGGTGTCATTCCTATGGATGTTTGTCATCTATTGCTGTGTAGACCATGGAAATATGACAGGAATGTGATTCATGATGGGATAATGAACACATACACCCTAGAGAAGAATGGGAGGACTCACATGTTGCTTCCAATTAAGGATAAGAAGGTAAAACTGGAAGTAAGAAACACAGTACTTCTCATGAGTGGTGATGCAGGAGCATCGCCCAAGTCAAGCGAGCCAGCGCGAAAGCGGGAGACAGCTGGACAAGCCAGCACAAATTTCTTTTTGGATCTCACCTTGATATTGTTGCGCAAACATTAATGTGTTGATTTGATGAAGCGCACTTGTATATTGTAAATGGACTTTGAGTGGATAGCTCACGTCCTTAGGTAGATGAGGCATTTAATAGACTTAATGTAAAGTAGGTAGAACGTTTAATTATAGATTTGATAGTTTTAGAGCTCGAGAGGGAAATGGGATATAGACACCCTCCTTTGTACATTGTACCATTATGAAGCTGATTATTGATCGAGAGCATTCAGGAGAGAAGAGTAGCAGAGAAGTGTATGAAGAACACCCATGTACAGATATTGAATTAATAGAAGAAAGCTTTGATTCAATTCCATGGTTGTGTTATTCTCTGTGTATTGTTGATATTATGCTCATGAATGTTTCCTTCTTGTCATACATTTTCTTTTATATGTTGTGTATGTGATTTCATGGTTGAAGTGAAGTCTGTGAGAACAAGGAGTTAGTTTCAATTGTTTCTTTATCTTGAACCAGAGAATTCCTGCAAGGAGTGCAGTTGAATCGTCCACAAGGAGTGTGTTGACAGAAGGGTTCAAATAGAGGTAACTTTTGTTCTAAGTTCTCAGAAGTGCATATTTGGCACTAGATCCGTGCAAGGTGTGCACAGGCTAGACGAAGTCTCAGGGTTGTGATTCTGAGTAAAGGGATTGAAGGATTTCTACTGTAGGAGTGTGCAAGATCGAAGACTTCAACACTTAGCGTGTTTGAAGATTTTCCACAAGGAGTGCATGCAAGGAGTTTCCGGAAGGAGCTCGAAAGCTGAGAGAAAAGCTCAGGAAGGATAGAACTTCGAGTTCATCAAAGGACGAGTGAGAAAGTTGTGCCTTGAAGGTTACAAGGAACGTTTCAGGGTTGCGCGCAGGGTGACGAGAATTCTGGAGAAGAACGGCTGGTCGTTTCGTGAATTGGATAAGGGAGATTTCGTGAAGCTCCGAGGGCCATTGGATCTTGCGGAGGTGCAAGAAGGCTACAGTGCAGGAGTGAAAGAAATTTCAAAGATTGGGAGAGTAGGAGCCATCGATCGAGATTACGAGGAACGTTGGTTCTATTCGTAGATCGACATATCGGGAGTTCGTGAGGTAAGACTCCAACTTTACATAACGGAAGTCGCGAGAGTGCGAGAGGCAATATTCCAACAGCTGCGTAAGCAGTGTGGGCCACGGAAGATAGTGGAAGACAGGTGGCATAAATTATCGGAGGTTCGACATCTCGGACATCGGGAGTCAACAGAGAGTTTATTTGGCCTCG
Organism: Picea engelmannii; assembly: GCA_009831015.1. Classification (NCBI taxonomy): domain Eukaryota; kingdom Viridiplantae; phylum Streptophyta; class Pinopsida; order Pinales; family Pinaceae; genus Picea; species Picea engelmannii. Next base: position 5,687 of record ML857495.1, read on the forward strand.
CAAATAGCGAAGTCGTGAGGTAGTGATATTTTGGGTATCGGCACTTTGGGCTTTGGGAGTCGAGGTAGAAGTCGTTTGAGCTCGCGAGTAGCGAAGTTGCGAGGGAACGAGACCGCAGTTTCGGCATCTCGGCTTATCGCGTATCAGAGATTGGAATTTCAATTGTTTAGAGTCATGAATTGCAAGGCGCGATAGAACGAAGTCCCGACAGAAGAGGAAGAAATTCAGCGTTGACTGACGCATCGGATCTCGGGGGAATTGAGCGCCAAGTGATAGACCGTGAGATCACGAAGTGCGATTTCCGATTTTCCCGACGAGTAAACAAAGGGGAAGTTGCGCGAAGGAACTGTGGGTGCAGATCTTCCAATTGGAAGACAGAAGAGCATTGACGCTCTTCGGGCCGAAGAGAAGAAAGAAGGTCCTGGAAGAGGCGATAGTGCTCCGAGGAGTTCGGGTTGCCGTCAAGTGGGAAGGAACTTCTTACAGAGGTTAAGAAGAAGGAGGATCTGCAATTCATAGTGGTTAGGAAACTGATTTTATTGTTTTGACCAGCACAAGGGTGGATGATTTACCAAAATAAGTTCAGGAACTGCTGGAAGAGTTCGCTGATATAGTAGTGGATGAATTACCTCGTTCATTGCCACCGATTAGAAGTGTGAGTCATCACATTGATCTCATACCAGGATCTAGTTTTCCAAACAAAGACACGTACAGATTGACACTGCAAGGGAATGAAGAGGTTAAAAGGCAAGTCCAGGATTTATTGGACAAAGGTTTGGTCAGGGAAACCTTGAGTCCATGTGTTGTTCCGACAGTACTCAGTCCAAAGAAAGATGGAGGCTGGAGGATGTGTACTGACTCGAGGGAGATTAAAAAGATAACCATTAGATACAGATTTCCATTCCCGAGGATGGATGATCTGATGGATTGCTTGAGTGGAGCAAAGTATTTTTCAAAGATTGATTTGAAAAGTGGTTATCATCAAATCCGCATGAGAGAAGGAGACGAGTGGAAGACATCATTCAAAACCAATGAAGGGTTGTATGAATGGTTTGTTATGTCGTTTGGCTTAACAAATGCGCCAAGTACCTTCATGAGGTTGATGAATGAAGTCCTGAAGGAGTTCATCGGAAAATTTTTTATCGTATATTTGGATGACATATTGGTTTTCAGTAAAACAGTGGCAGAGCATCTGAAACATTTGGCTACAATGATGTAGAGGTTACAGCAGGAGAAGTTGTTAATAAACATGAATAAATCTTCATTCACGAAGACAGAGCTCATTTACTTGGGATTTGTTATTTCAGCAGATGAGTTGAGGATGGATCTAGATAAGGTGGAGGTAATCAAGAATTGGCCATCACCAAAGGATATCTTTGAGGTATCGACGCCTCGGGCTTCGAGAGTTGAGGTAGAAGTCGTTTGAGCTCACGAGTAGCGAAGTCGCGAGGGAGCGAGATCGCAGTTTCGGCATCTTACCTTATCGCGTATCAGAGATTAGAATTTCAATTGTTTAGAGTCATGAGTTGCGAGGTGCGATAGAGTGAAGTCCCGACAGTAGAGGAAGAAATTCAGCGTTGACTGACGCATCGGATCTCGGGGGAATTGAGCACCCAGAGATAGACTGTGAGCTCGCGAAGCACGAGTTCTAATTTTCCCGACGAGTGAACAAAGGGGAAGTCGCGCGAAGGAACTGTGGGTGCACATCTTTTGATTGGAAGATAGAAGAGCATTGATGCTCTTCAGGCCAAGGAGAAGAAATAAGGTCCCGGAAGAGGCGATCATGCTCCGAGGAGTGCGGGTTGTCGTCAGAGTGGTATCAGAGAGGGAAATTCTTTGCTTTCTGTAGCAGAGAAGAGGATGCCTCATGCCGCCCAGAAGGGAGAAATATAATCACCATACCCAGAGGACAGGGAGGTGCGAAGAAGAGGTAGGCTGGCAGGAAATCCAGAAATGTAGTGGCAGATGAGAGATCTCCGAGCAAGGCTTGAGGAGATGGAGACAACACAAAGATGCAGAGTTGGTGCTGTGGATCTTAGCGATTTCAAAGTTGAAGAGGAATCTGGACATGAAGAAGAGGTCACAGCAGAAGATGCATCAACCGAGCGATTGATCAAAGCCATCGCAAGGATGGGGGCGAAGGTGAAAATGGACATTCCAGTCTATGAAGGGAATCTGAATGTAGAGGAGCTGCTAGATTGGATAAGAGCTCTTGACACATACTTTTATTATGAATATGTGGAAGAAGATAAGAAAGTCAAGCATGCAGTTACACGCTTGAAAGGACATGCAGCATTGTGGTGGGATGAGATACAAGCTGATAGACGCTGCAAGGGCAAGCAAAAGATAAAAAGTTGGGATCGAATGATCGTGAAGATGAAGGCAAAGTTCATCCCAAGATATTATCAAATCACTCTGTTCAGGCGAATGCAGAACCTGAGACAAAAAATGATGACAGTCAAAGAATACACTGAAGAGTTCTATCGACTAAACATCAGAGCAGGTCATCGGGAGAGCAACGATGAGAAGGTGGCGAGATATCTGAATGGTATGAGATATGACATTCAGGATGAACTAAGCATGCTAACCATCAGGACGGTAGAAGATGCTTACCAATTGGCTCTAAAAGCCAAAGAGAAGCTGAGCCGAAAGCAAGGTCAGTGAGGGTGAGGCAGAAGTCAACCCAGAGGCAAGGCAGTTGCCCAGGAAAAATTCCAGAAGCCCAAGGAGGAGTGGAAGAAACCTCAGGGTAAAGTTGAAAGAGGTGGAACCTCACAGTAAATGCAACCATATGTTGAACCGAGAGGATAGCAAATTGATCAGCAAGGGGATTATGCCGATGCAAACACTCTTCCTCGTACTAGAGGTCGAGGTAGAGGAAGCGGTGGAGTAATAACATGTTTCACATGTGGGCAAAATGGGCACAAGTCTTATGAGTGTCCAAAGAAAAAGAAAGATGCAGGGGAAGCTCACATCGCAGAAGCACAGAGGTGAGATTTTGAGGTTGAAGATGCAGAAGGCGGAAGGTCGCTTGGGATGCATAAAGTCCTTTTGACACTCGAGAAGAAGGTGGAGGACACAGCTCAGAGAAGCAGACTATTCAGAACAGCTTGCAAGACCAAGGACAAAAAATGCAAGGTCATTGTGGACAGTGGTAGCACGAACAATCTTGTTTCGACCGAGATGGTAGAAAAACTGGAGCTGGAGACAACTGATCACCCGAGTCCATATAAAGTTTCATGGCTATAGAAGGGACATCAGGTGAGTGTTACTAAACAGTGTTTAGTCGAATTCAAAATAGGTGGATACAATGATGAGATTCTGTGTGATGTTATTCCCATGGACGTATGTCATTTATTGTTGGGTAGACCATGGAAATATGACAGAAATGTGATTCATGATGGGAGAATGAACACATATACTCTGGAGAAGAATGGGAGAACCCATACGTTGCTTCTGATAAAGGATAAAGAGGTGAAGCTGGAAGTAGACAACACAATACTTCTCATGAGTGGGAAGGAACTTCTTACAGAGGTTGAGAAGAATGAAGATCCAAAAATCTTTGTGGTCAGGAAACCGAGAATCGTTATGACTAGCACGAGAATGGATGATTTGCCGGATGAGATTCAAGAACTGTTGGGAGAGTTCGCTGATATCATAGTGGACGAATTACCTCATTCGTTTCCACCAGTGAGAAGTGTGAGTCATCACATAGACCTCATACCGGGAGCTAGTTTGTCGAATAAAGCTGCGTACAGGTTGACGCTGCAAGAGAATGAGGAGGTCAAGAGGCAGGTCTAGGATTTGATGGATAAAGGATTGGTCAGAGAAAGCTTGAGTCCCTGTGCTGTTCCAACAGTGCTCAGTCCGAAAAAATACGAAGGCTGGAGGATGTGTACTGACTCAAGAGAGATAAACAAGATAACCATCAGATACAGGTTTCCACTGTCGAGGATGGATGATCTGATGGATTGCCTGAGTGGGGAAAATTATTTTTCAAAGATTGACTTGAAAAGTGGATATCACCATATTCCCATGAGAGAAGGCGATGAGTGGAAAACAGCATTCAAAACAAACGAGGGTTTGTATGAATCTCTAGTCATGTTGTTTGGTTTGACGAATGCACCAAGTACTTTTATGAGGCTGATGAATGAAGTCCTGAGGGAATTCATCGGAAAGTTTTTCATCATGTATTTGGACGACATACTGATTTACAATAAATCAGAGGCTGAACATTTGAAACATTTGGCCATTGTGATGAGGAAGCTACAGCAGAAGATGATGTTAATCAATATGAAGAAGTCCTCATTTATGCAGACACAACTCATTTATTTGGGTTTTGTTATTTTGGCTAATGAGTTGAGGATGGATATGGATAAGGTGGAAGTAATTAAGAATGGGCCATCACCGAGAAATATATTCGAGGTGAGAAGTTTCCATGGTTTATCTAGTTTCTACCGAAAGTTCATTAGGAATTTCAGTGGAATTAGCACAACGATGATGGACACAGTGAAGAAGCGGCATAAATATTTTCATTGGACAGCCGAGGCTGAGAAGAGCTTCAATCTGTTGAAGCGGAAGATCACAGAGCAACCAGTGTTGGTGTTGCCAGATTTCCAGAAGACATTTCAAGTGAAACGTGATGCATGTGGGTATGCCATAGGAGCGGTCTTGAGCCAGGAAGACAAACCAGTTACCTATTTTAGCAAGAAGTTGGATGACGCGAAATTGAAGTACTCCACGTATGATAAAGAATTTTATGCTATCATACAGGCACTGAAAAAGTGGAGGCATTACTTGATCCCAAAGGAATTTGTTTTATATAGTGATAATCATGCATTGCAGTTTGTGACTCAACAAGAGAAGTTGAATCAGAAACATGCTAAATGGGTAGAGTATATGCAGAATTTCACATTTGTTATTAAACACATTTCAGATACTGCTAACAAAGTGGCTGATGCTTTGAGCAGGAAATGTTTGTTGCTGTAGGAGTTTCGAGTCAAAACCTTGGGTTTTGAAAATCTCAGGGACATGTATGCAGATGATGCATATTTTGCAGAGGAATACGAAGCAGCTGAGAATCCAGTTCTCAGAGACAAAAGTCCTTGGATAGATTACATGATCCAGGAAGGATTGTTGTTCAGAGGCAATCAACTGTGTATTCCGAATTGCTCCATGAGGGAGAACCTGTTGAAAGAAAAGCACAGCGGAGGATTGGCCGAACATTTTGGTCAAGAAAAAACATTTGTGAACCTGAGCGAATCATATTTTTGGCCAGGGATGCGCTCAGAGGTCAAGAGATTTGTTGACAGATGCTGGATTTGTCAGCATTCAAAAGGGAGAAAGCAGAATGCAGATTTCTATCAGCCATTGCCCATACCAAAGAGACCATGGGAGGCGATTAGCATGGATTTTGTATTGGGTTTTCCGAGGATGCAAAGAGGTGTTGATTCCGTCTTTGTAGTCATGGACAGATTTTCAAATATGGCACATTTCATTCCATGCCAGAAAACCAGTGATGCGATGCACATCGCAAATCTATTTTTCAAGGAGATTGTTAGACTTCATGGGTTGCCGAAAAGTATTGTTTCAGATAGGGACACCAAATTCATAGGCCATTTTTGGAGGACACTATGGAAGAAGCTAGGAACTAATCTGGCATTTAGTTCTTCTTATCACCCTCAAACAGATGGAAAAACGGAGGTGGTGAACAGAAGTCTGGGAGACTTGCTGAGGAGCTTGGTGATGGGGCACCATAGCAGCTGGGACAACATATTGCCACAGGCTAAGTTCGCATACAACAATTTCGTGAATCGGAGTACAGGAAAAAGTCCATTTCATATTGTGTATGGCACACAATCAAGAGGAGTTTTTGAATTGCGAGATTCAGAACAGACTGCGACTAGCAGCGCTAGTGCAGAAGAATTCGCTGAGGCGATGCAGGAACTTCACAGTCAAGTGAAGCAACGACTGATGAATTCAAGCCAGGAGTATAAGCGCAGAGTAGATCAGCATCAGACACAACTTCAGTTTGAAGTTGGTGATCTAGTTCTAGCACACTTGAGGAAAGAAAGGTTCCCAAGGGGAACATACAATAAACTCAAAATGAAGAAAATTGGACCATGCAGAGTCCTGAAGAAATTCGGAGAGAATGCGTATGAGATTGAGTTTCCAGATGGCATCGGGATATCTCTGATATTCAATATCACAGATTTATACCCATACAGGGCTGGAGAAACAGAGACTGGAACTAAGGGATCAGTGGTCCAGTGGATGAAGCAATGACCAGTAGCAGAAAATCCACATATGGAGTGCATACTGGGCAAGCGAGTAGATAAGAAGACCAGAAGAAAAGAATACTTCAAGTATTTGGTCAAGTGGAAGAATCACTGAGTGGAGGATGCCAGCTGGGAAAATGAAGCAGTGATACAGAAGCATGGGCAGACCATATAGGAGCTCATGGACAGTAGCCCATGAATTTTTTTCAAGCGAGGGAGTATGATGCAGGAGCATCGCCCAAGTCAAGCGAGCCAGCGTGAAAGCGGGAGACAGCTGGACAAGCCAGCACAAATTTCTTTTTGGATCTCACCTTGATATTGTTGCACAAACATTAATGTGTTGATTTGATGAAGTGCACTTGTATATTGTAAATGGACTTTGAGCGGATAGCTCATGTCCTTAGGTAGATGAGGCATTTAATAGACTTAATGTAAAGTAGGTAGAACGTTTAATTATAGATTTGATAGTTTTAGAACTCAAGAGGGAAACGGGATATAGACACCCTCCTTTGTACATTGTAACATTATGAAGTTGATTATTGATCGAGAGCATTCTGGAGAGAAGAGCAGCAGAGAAGTGTATGAAGAACACCCATGTACAGATATTGAATTAATAGAAGAAAGCTTTGATTCAACTCCATGGTTGTGTTATTCTCTGTGTATTGTTGATATTATGCTCATGAATGTTTCCTTCTTGTCATACATTTGCTTTTATATGATGTGTATGTGATTTCATGGTTGAAGTGAAGTCTGTGAGAACAAGGAGTTAGTTTCAATTGTTTCTCTATCTTGAACCAGAGAATTCCTGCAAGGAGTGTAGTTGAATCGTCCGCAAGGAGTGCATTGACAGAAGGGTTCAGATAGAGGTAACTTTTGTTCTAAGTTCTCAGAAGTGCAGATTTGGCACTAGAGTCATGCAAGGCGTGCGCAGGCTAGACGAAGTCTCAGGGTTGTGATTCTGAGTAAATGGATTGAAGGATTTATGTTGTAGGAGTGCGCAGGATCGAAGACTTCAACACTTAGCGTGTTTGAAGATTTGCCGCAAGGAGTGCGTGCAAGGAATTTCCGGAAGGGAATCGAAAGCTGAGAGAAAAGCTCAGGAAGGATAGACCTTCGATTTCATCGAAGGACGAGTGAGAAAGTTGTGCCTTGAAGGTTACAAGGAATTTTGCAGGGTTGCGTGCAGGGTGACGAGTATTCTGGAGAAGAACGGCTCGTCGTTTCGTGAATTGGATAAGGGAGATTTCACGAAGCTCCAAGGGCCATTGGATCTTGCGGAGGTGCAAGAAGGCTACAGTGCAGGAGCGGAAGAAAGTTCAAAGATTAGGAGAGTATGATCCGGATTTTATGAGAAGAACGAAATGAATACAGATTATTAATAGGTGCTTAACACGAAAATAACAGAGATACAGTAAAACTGGTTTTCTATTAAATAACGAAATAAGCTGAAACTGTAAAAATGCAGCGGAAACAAG
>ML857495.1:36675-47420 GCA_009831015.1 Picea engelmannii
TGAGCTATTTTTAGCTCCTCATAGTAGGGAAACCTCATGAATTGAGAGGGATAAGATTTCATTCCTCATGGAAGCCCATTATTAATACCTTCATGATGATTGCGGCCTTCATGAAGCATAAAAGAAATCACAAAAATAATTATAAAATATAGTAAAATAAATTCAATGATTAAAATAAACATTTAAAACATTACATGATCTACGATACATTATGAAATTGAGTACCTTGATGATTTCTATTATATTCCAGCCTCCATAGGTGAGGTGTCATTCTTCGTAGTTTTAAACCAGTCTCTTCTTTCCCATTGAAAAGATGTTTTTCAGTAGTACGATACCTATGGTTCTAAGGAAGAAGGTACCTATACTCATCAAACACCATCTTTCCTAAACTTTTTGAATGAAAATATGATGCAGGAGCATCGTAAGAGTGTGCAAGCATTGCCAACAACGAGACCACGCGGAGATAAGAGACAGCTGGAAAAGCACCGAGCACATTTTTTGAAAATGTTTTGAAAAATTAATGAAGTCATTAACTGGAGGCATGCTTGTATTATTGTAAAAGGACCTTGAGCGATCCTCTCTCATCCATAGTATATAGGATCCTTTATGTGTAATGAATATAGGTAGATAGAATTTAACGCTTAGATTACACAATTTTAGAGTGCAAGAGGGAAACAGGATATAGACACCCTCATTGTATAGTTGTAAGATTATTATGAGCATAGAGCATAGAGAAGAGAGCAGGGAGCTATGGTTGAAAACACCCATGTACAGAGATTTGAATTAATAGAAAAAGCTTCGATTCAAATTCATGGTGTCGTATTTGTTCTATGTGTATGCATGTTGAATATTATGCTCATGGATGTTTACTTTCTGTTATACATTTGATTTATATGTTGTGTATATGATCTCATGTTTTGTGTTTGAAGTTTGAGAGAGAGAAAGGGAAATGAGTTTCAATTGTTTCTCTATCTGAGCAAGAATTCCTGCAAGGAGTGCAGTTGAATTGTCCGCAAGGAGTGCGTTGACAAAGGGTTCAGCGGTTTTTCTCTGAAATCTCGGATAGGATAGCTTTTGTTCTCATTTCCTCAGAAGCAGTTAGGCACAGGAGTTGTGCAAGGCGTATGTAGGATGGGTAAAGTCTCAGAGTTTGCAAACCTGAGAAATTGTTGAAGGACTACTGCTGCAGGGAGTGCGCAGAGTCGAAGGACTTAAATTCTTTAAAGTAATTGAGGGATTTGCCACAAGGAGTGCGTGTAGGAATCTTCTTTAAGACTCGGAGTTGGAGAAATATTAGGAGGGACAAAGTCTTCGCAGTTGTCGAAGAAAAGCATAGAAGGTTGATGCCTTGAGGTGTTGAGAGGAGGCATCACAAGTTTGTGTTGCAGGCGGTTAAGCCCTGTGGAAAAACACTTTGGTTACAAGTGTAGAAGTTCTTGAAGGGAGAACGGATGGTCAGAATTCTCCGTGGAGAATTTGTGAAGTCCCGCGAGCCATCAAATATCGTAGAGGAGCAAGGAGGTTACGGTAGTCATTTTTCTGCAAGCGAAAGATCAGGAGAGAGAGAGCCATAGATTCACACCAACGAGAACCATTGGATATACTCATGAAATTACATTTCGGGGTTTCATGGGTGGAAGGACCAAAGCCTCGATGTTTGGATTCGTGAAATTGCGAAGTTCGAGGTGGGCCCGTGGAAGAGACGGGTGGATGCATGTCATCTGTTGAAAGAAGTCAACATCTTGTTGACCTCTCGTGTCTCGTAGATTCTCGAGACAAGAGCCGGGAGTTCAACATCGAAACTCATGAAGCAGTGAGAAGTGAAAAGTGATAGAGTTAGGCCTAGCCAGTGGTCATGCGCGGAGGGCGCTGACAAGAGAAGGAGCGTGCCTATATCGGCATTTCGGGTATCGCAATATTTGGAAACAAGAGTTGAGAGGTTTGACTCACAAACTTGTGAGTGGCGAGTTGTGAAAAGTGCTTAGGCACATTGGAAGTTCAGGTCTCAAAAGGTGAAGAATTGAAGATATGGGTGGAGAAGTTACGAAGTCGCGCTTACCATCAGATCAAGGGAAAGCTCCAGAACCATTGATTTCTTATGGAGGTGGAAGCTTAGCGTTCCAGCATTTATCGGAACTTGTCATATTGGTGTTCGGAGGTCTAAAGGCACAACCACTTGACCACAAGACTCGCGAAGTCGCGAAGTCATATCTCCCGAAGTGTGAAGGGAGATTCATCGAGGTTTTCTGTGGGTGCAGATTTCCCAAAAGGGAAATAGAAGAGCCAGTTCGAGAGAGCTCTTCGGGCCAGAGGAATAGAGTGATCTTGTGTGTGTGGACTTCCAACCTACGGGTTGGGAGGGCTGCGTCAGGTGTGGTATCAGATCCTGATTCTTGCTTGTATATTTCAGGCAGGAAAAGTGAGAAGGAATTTCAACCATGCCGCTGAGGAGAAGGGACAGACAAACACCCGATCCACCAAAGGATAGGGAGGTTCCAAGAGAAAGAGGTAGACGTGTGTCAAATACAGCCGTGGAAAGAGATATACATGACCTACGCACCAGAGTCATGGACATGGAAATAAAGCAGAGGAGCACAGCTAATATTGGAGATGTCAGTGATTCTGAAAGCGAAGATGAAGCTGGACATGGAGAAGAAGAAGTCACAACAGAAGATGCAGCAAATGAACGCTTGCTTAGAACTGTTGCAAGAATCAAGAATGAGTGCAAGAGCCAAAATGGACATTCCAGTTTATGAGGGAAACTTGGATGCTGAAGAGCTTCTAGATTGGATTATAGCTCTGGATACATATTTTGACTATGAAGATGTCGAAGAAGACAAGAAGGTCAAACATGTTGTCACGAGACTTAAAGGACATGCAACATTGTGGTGGGATGAACTTCAAGCTGAGAGACACTGCCAAGGTAAGCAAAAAATCAAGAATTCGGATAGGATGATTGCAAAGATGAAAGAGAAATTTATTCCCAGAGATTACCAGATTACTCTGTTTCGAAGGATGCAGAATTTGAGACAGAAGCTTATGACAGTGAAGGAGTACATTAAAGAGTTCTATAGGCTGAACATCAGAGCAGGTCATCGTGAAAGTAATAATGAAAAGGTTTCCAGGTATATGAATGGCCTGAGATACGAAATTCAGGACGAGATGAGCATGATGACCATCCGAATGGTGGAAGATGCTTATCAAATGGCTCTAAAGGCAGAAGAGAAGCTGAGCCGAAAACAGGTTCAAAGAGGCCGAGGCAGAAGTCAAGCCAGGGGAAAATCAGTCATCTAAGATAGAAGTCAGAAGCCTAAGGAAGACTGGAAGAAACCTCAACCTCAGATTGAGAGAGGTGGAAGCTCACATAAAGAGAAATATGCTGGACAGAGAAGGTAGTATGTTGATCAGAGAGGAGAGTATGTTGATAACAACATTTTTCCTCATACTAGAGGTGGAGGAAGAGGAAGAGGTGGAGTGTAAGGTAGATAGAGAGGTAGTGGGGGGGGCCTAGAGGGCCCATAGTGATAATAGTGGAGGTCATTCAATGTAAGGTGGACTAGGTCCAGTATATTATTAAATAAGACCCACTATGGTAGTAAGATATAATAAATGTAAGAGGACTTCTTATAAGGTTCTACTTCTAGAAGATTCCTCCTCTAGAATTTTCTTAGGAGATGATAGTACTATATAAAGGGGTTCAAGCAATGTAATGAGACATGAAGAGAAGTATTGTATTTGGAGCGGTAGCTCAATAGGAGGATGCCCCCTTGAAGAGGCAAGTGAACAGGAGAGGATCCCTTCCATAATAGGATCCATTGTATGGTGTTGCCCTACCTCAAGGGTTTGATATAATAAAGTTGTGTTTTTCTATATTGTTCCTCTATATCTATTGTGGTGCTTTTGTATTCAGTATAGGTACTTAACATGGAGTGATAACATTTTTCATGTGTGGGAAGGTCGGACATAAGTCTTATGAATGTCTAGACAAAAAGAAAGAGGAAGGAGAGACTCACATTGCCGAAGCACAAAGGCGAAATGTTGAGGCAGAGGATGTTGAAGGTGGAAGATCGTTGGTGATGTGAAAATCTCTGTTGACACTAGAGAAGGAGGTGGAGAGTTCATTGCAAAGAAACATACTTTTTCGGACTACGTGCAAAACCAAAGACTGGAAATGTAAAGTTATTGTAGACAGTGGTAGCATAGATAATCTCGTTTCTACAGAGATGGTAGAAAAACTGGAGCTGGAGACGATTGATCATCCAAACCCATACAGAGTTTTGTGGTTGCAAAAAGGACATCAGGTAAATGTCACTAAGCAATGTTTAGTTGAGTTTAAAATAGAAGGGTATAAAGATGAAATACTCTGTGATGTTATTCCTATGGATGTTTGCCATCTATTACTAGGTAGACCATGGAAATATGACAGGAATTTGATTCATGACGAGAGAATGAACACATACACCCTAGAGAAAAATGGGAGAAMTCACATGTTGTTGCYGATCAAAGATAAAGAGGTGAAKCCTGAAGTAAGCAACATTGTACTTCTCATGAGTGGGAAGGAACTTCTTACAGAGGTTAAGAAGAAGCAGGAATCACAATTCATTGTGGTCAGGAAGCCAAAGATTGTTTTAACCAGCACAAGGGTAGATGATTTACCAGAAGAGGTTCAGGAACTATTGGAGGAGTTCGCTGACATAGTAGTGGACGAACTACCTCTTTCATTGCCATTGATCATAAGTGTGAGTCATCATATTGATCTCATACCTGGAAATAGTTTTCCAAACAAAGCAGTGTATAGATTGACGCCACAAGAGAATGAAGAGGTCAAAAGACAAGTCCAGGATTTGTTGGACAAAGGTTTAGTCAGGGAAAGCTTGAGTCTATGTGCTATACCGACAGTACTCGGTCCGAAGAAAGATGGAGGCTGGAAGATGTGTACTGACTCGAGGGAAATCAACAAAATAACCATCAGGTACAGATTTCCATTGCCAAGGATGGATGATTTGATGGATTGTTTGAGTGGAGCCAAATTTTTTTCAAAAATCAATTTAAAAAGTGGTTATCATCATATTCGCATGAGGGAAGGTGACGAATGGAAGACAGCATTCAAAACTAATGAAGGGTTATACGAATGGCTTTTCATGTCGTTTGGTTTAACAAACACGCTGAGTGCTTTAGTGAGATTGATGACTGAAGTCCTGAAGGATTTCATCGAAAAATTTGTTATTGTGTACCTTGATGACATATTGATTTTCAGTAAAACAAAGGCAGAGCATCTAAAACATTTGGCTACAGTGATGCATAAGCTACAGTGGGAGAAGCTACTGATAAACATGAAGAAATCCTCATTCATGAAGACAGAGCTCATTTATTTGGGGTTTGTTATTTCTGCAAATAAGTTGAGAATGGATCCAGATAAGGTGGAGGTAATCAAGAATAGGCCATCACCAAAGAATATCTTTGAGGTGAGAAGTTTTCATGGATTAGCTAGTTTCTACCAAAAATTCATCAGGAATTTCAGTGGAATTAGTGCACCGATGATGGACACAATGAAGAAAAGACACAAATCTTTTCACTGGACTGAAGAAGCCGAAAAGAGTTTTAATTTGTTGAAAAGGAAAATCACAGAACAACCAATCCTCGTGTTGCCTGATTTCCAAAAGACATTTCAAGTAAAATGTGATGCAAGTGGATTTGCAATAGGGGTTGTCTTGAGTTAAGAAGATAGGCTAATAGCATATTTCAGCGAGAAGATGAATGAAGCCAAAGTCAAATACTCCACGTATGACAAGGAGTTCTATGCTATCATTCAGACATTGAAAAAATGGAGACATTACTTAATTCCTAAGGAGTTTCTCTTGTATAGTGATAATCATGCATTGCAATTTGTGACTCAATAGGAGAAGTTGAATCAAAGACATGTAAAATGGGTTGAATATATGCAAAATTTCACTTTTGTAATTAAACATATTTCTGGTAGTGCTAACAAAGTTGTTGATGCTTTGAGCAGGAAGTGTTTGCTATTGCAGGAGTTCAGGGTCAAAACGTTGGGTTTTGATGATCTCAAGGAGATGTATCAAGATGATTCAGATTTTAAAGAGGCGTATGAAGCAGCTGAGAATACAATTCTCAAAGATAGAAGCCAATGGGAAGAATACATGATCCAGGAAGGATTACTATTTAAAGGTAATCATCTTTGTATTCCAAAATGCTCCATGAGGGAGAATTTGCTAAAGGAGAAACATAGTGGAGGATTGGCCAAACATTTTGGTCATGACAAGACGTTCGAAAAATTGAATGAGTCATATTTTTGGCCAGGAATGCGAGCAGACATCAAAAGATTTGTGGATAGATGTAGAATTTGTCAACATTCAAAAGAAAAGAGGCAGAATGCAGGTTTTTATCAACCATTACCCATACCTGAGAGGCCATGGGATGCAGTCAGCATGGACTTCATACTGGGGTTGCCAAGAACACAAAGAGGGTTTGACTCAATCTTTGTGGTAGTGGATAGGTTTTCCAAAATGGCACATTTCATTCCATGTCAGAAAACTAGTGACACAACTCATATTGCGAACCTATTTTTCAAAGAAGTCATTCGACTTCATGGCTTGCCAAAGAGAATAGTTTTGGATTGAGACACTAATTTCATAGGACACTTCTGGAGATCCTTATGGAAGAAGTTGGGAACAAACTTGTCATTTAGTTCAGCTTATCATTCTCAGACGGATGGACAGACAGAAGTTGTGAACAGGAGTCTAGGAGACTTGTTGAGGAGCTTGGTGACAGAACACCACAGTCAGTGGGACAACATATTACCACAGGAAGAGTTTGCTTATAACGACTCGCTTAATAGGAGCACAGGGCAAAGTCCATTTTAGATTGTCTATGGCATGCAGCCGAGAGGAATTTTTGAGTTGAGAGATTCAGAACAGATGGTGACTAGGAGCAATAGTGCAGAAGATTTCGCAGAGGCAATGAAGGAGCTTCACATCCAGGTGAAGGAGCGATTGCAACATTCGAGCCAAGAATATAAGCAGAGAGTAGATCAACAAAGGAGAGAAATTCAGTTTGAAGTTGGTGATTTGATCCTTGCACATTTGAGAAAGGAAAGGTTCCTGAGGGGAACATATCATAAACTCAAGATGAAGAAAATTAGACTGTGTAAGGTGTTGAAGAAATTTGGGGTGAATGTATATGAGATTGAATTACCCGATTGAATCAGAATTTCTTCGATATTCAATATCTCAAATTTGTACCCTTATAAAGCTGAGGAAGCAGAAGCAGGAAATGAACAGCCAGAGGTTCAGTGGACAAAACAAATGCCAGTTGCAGAAAATCCGCAGATGGAGCGCATACTAGACAAAAGAGTTGGTAAGAAGACTAGGCGGAATAAATACTTTTAATACTTGATCAAGTGAAAGGGCCATCCAGTTGAAGATACCAGCTGGGAGAATGAAGCCAAAATATAGAAGCATGGGTAGACCATGCACGAGCTCATGGATAGGAGCCCATGAAAATTTTCAAGTGAAGGAGTATGATGCAGGAGCATCGCAAGAGCGTGCAAGCATAGCCAACAGCGAGACCACGCGGAGATAAGAGATAGATGGAAAAGCACCGAGCACATTTTTTGAAAATGTTTTGAAAAATTAATGAAGTCATTAAGTGGAGGCATGCTTGTATTCTTGTAAAAGGACCTTGAGCGATCCGCTCTCGTCCATAGTAGATAGGATCCTTTATGTGTAATGAATATAGGTAGATAGAATTTAATGCTTATATTAGACAGTTTTAGAGTGCAAGAGGGAAACGAGATATAGACACCCTCATTGTATAGTTGTAATATTATTATGAGCATAGAGAAGAGAGCAGAGAGTTGTGGCTAAAAACACCCATGTACAGAGATTTGAATTAATAGAAAAAGCTTCGATTCAAATTCATGGTATCGTATTTGTTCTCTGTGTATGCATGTTGAATATTATGCTCCATGTTGTTTACTTTCTGTTATACATTTTCTTTATATGTTGTGTATATGATCTCATGTTTTTTGTTTGAAGTCTGAGAGAGAGAAAGGGAAATGAGTTTCAATTGTTTCTCTATCTAAGCAAGAATTCCTACAAGGAGTGCAATTGAATTATCCGCAAGGAGTGCATTGACAAAGGGTTCAGAGGTTTGTCTCTGAAAGCTCAGATAGGATAGATTTTGTTCTCATTTCCTCATAAATGCAGTTAGGCACAGGAGTTGTGCAAGGAATACATAGGCCGAGTAAAGTCTCAGAGTTTGCGAACCAGAGAAATTGTTGAAGGACTACTGCTGCAAGGAGTGTGCAGAGTCGAAGGACTTCAATTCTTTAAAGTAATTGAGGGATTTTCTGCAAGGAGTGCATGTAGGAATCTTCTTTAAGACTTAGAGTTGGAGAAAGATCAGGAGGGATAAAGTATTCGCAGTTGTCGAGGAAAATCATAGAAGGTTGATGCCTTGAGGTGTTGAGAGGAGGTGTCGCAAGTTTGTGTTGCAGGCGGTTAAGTCCTATGGAAAAACACTTTGGTTACAAGTGTAGAATTTCTTGAAGGGAGAATGGATGGTCGGAATTCTTCGTGGAGGATTCGTGAAGTCCCGTGAGACATCAGATATCACAGAGGAGTAAGGCGGTTACGATAGTCATTTTTATGCAAGCGGAAGCTCAAGAGAGAGAGAGAGAAAGAGTCATAGATTCACACCAACGAGGACCGTTGGATCTACTCATGAAATTCCATTTCGGGGTTTCGTGGGAGGAAGGATCGAAGCCTCGACATTTGGATTCGTGAAATTACGAAGTCCGAGGTGGGCCCGTGGAAGAGACAGGTGGATGCGTGTCATCTGTTGAAAGAATTCAACACCCCATTGACCTCTTGTGTCTCGAGGATTCGCGAGACAAGAGCTGGGAGTTCGACATCGAAACTCATGAAGCATCAAAAAGTGCTAGAGTTAGGCCTAGCCGGTGGTCATGCGCAGAGGGCACTGACAAGAGAAGGAGCGTGCCCGTATCGGCATTTTAGGTATCGCAAGATTTGGAAACAAGAGTTGAGAGGTTCGACTCACAAACTCGTGAGTGGCGAGTTGTGACAAGTGCTTGGGCACATCAGAATTTCGGGTCTCGGAAGGTGAAGAGTTGAAGATTTGGGTGGAGAAGTTACGAAGTCATGTTGACCATCGGATCAAGGGAAAGCTCCAGAATCGTTGATTTCTTGTGGAGGCAGAACCTTAGTGTTCCAGCATTTATCGGAACTCAGCATATCGGTGTTCGGAGGTCTGAAGGCACAACCTCTTGACCACAAGACTCGCGAATTCACGAAGTCAGATCTTTCGAAGTGTGAAGGGATATTTGCCGAGGTTTTCTATGGGTGTAGATTTCCGGAAAGGGAAATAGAAGAGCCAGTTCGAGAGAGCTCTTTGAGCCAGAGGAATAGAGCAATCATGTGTGCGTGGACTTCTGACCTGTGGGTTGGGAGGGCTGTGTCATGATACTTCATCTTAGGGCCACAAAATGGACATGCAAATTTACCCTTTGTTTGAAGACCTGCAACAAATGGATTAATGTCGACAATTATACGATGATATTATTTAAAAAGTAAACATACACCATGATAACATTAAAATATTGTATAGTATTAAAGAGCAATATTAGAATGCTTATACATACCACAAAAATGTGTTAGTCCAGGGGCATCATGAATTGTCCATAAAAGTATTCCACGGAATTTAAATTTCTTCGCCCCTATTGGTTTACATATGTCATACATTGTGATGCCATCCCATAACTTTAGTAGCTCGTCGATAAGAGGATCGATATATACATTCATATCTTTAACCTGGTACTTACCTAATTGTTTCAAATTACATATAATTACTAAAGGAATGATATCATGTAATATATATAATTAAATAAATAAACAAAACATATTATGCAAAAATTGAAACAAATGAAAATGTTAAATTCCAAAAATTAATTTAAACAAATACCTGGAAAAATCATTGTCAACATTATGTGCTCCCTCTTTATTGACATCAAAGGAGGAATGTTATTGTTGATAACAAAAATAGGCCACACTGATTAAATAGACCTAAGCTCTCTATATGGATTAACACCGTCTGCTACCAATGAAATCCTAACATTACGAGGTTCATCTTTGAAATCAGCCCATTTTTCCTCAATTTCCCTAAATGTAGAACCATCGGCAGGCATTCGAAGAACACCATTTGTTTAGAACCAAATATCAATATAGCATAGAAAAACCTTAGAAAAAGTACTCAACGCCTTGAAAAAGAGATAATTTCAGATAATAAGCCTCTTTGAGGGGGCAACCTCCTTTTACCCCACTTAAATGTTCAAGTACAAGATGATAGGATGATAGGATGAGCTATGAGCCAATTGAGTACCCAAACAAGAAAAGAATTATGTCCAAAAATGTCTAGTGAAGATGGGATCTCTGTCACTTACAATAATCTTTGGGCTACCATGTAGCTTTTGAACTATCTCCATGAATGCAGTGGCAACTGTACTAGCTTTGAAGGGATGAGAGAGTGCAAAAAAGTGTGCATACTTGGTTAGTCTATCAACAATCGCCATGATGACACTCTTTCCTTCAGACTTTGGTAACCCTGTGATGAAATCCATGGAAACCTCCTCCCAGTGTTGACTTGGGATGGATAATGGTTGTAAAAGACCTGGGGTCTTAATTGTTTCCACCTTATTTTGTTGGAAAACC
>ML857496.1:0-19760 GCA_009831015.1 Picea engelmannii
GGATCTCATGGATGGTTGAAATACTTCCTCCTTAAAATACTTGAGAGATTTTTCCTCCCCAAAATCCTTAATAGATATTTTCTCCCTAAATATCTTAGAGATCCCTTTCTTAGTGGATCTAATGAGAGATCCTCTCCATGGTGGTTAAGCCTCCAAATCCTATATAATGAGGGATTTACATGGAGGATGGGAGAGACGAGTTTAGAGATACCAAACTTATGATCTCATGAGTGAGGAGAATAATCAGTGAAAGTATTGTCATTCTGATCGCGGAGATTTTGAGCAAGGGTTGGACAAAGAGAGCTTGGTGAGGTTGCTACATCTGCATCTACATTTGTAAGTACTTTTCTTTTTTCTCATTAATATATATGTGTTTGGCCTGTTTCATTCAAGTTTATGTGTATTTTTCATGGACTTGTTCCTTTTGGATAGATCTAGTTTGAAGCTAATCAAGGTAGAATAGGAAGTATGTTTCGTCTTTGTTGTTCACTGCATTGCAGGGTTCGTTGAAGAGATTAGAGATCAAGATCAACCCATATAGAGTGAAGAAAAACTTCATAAAAGGTACTAATATATTCTTCCCTTTCTTCTTTGATTGGTTTAACTTCTTCTAAAGGAATGTCGGTATCCAAAGTTAGCACCTTTCTATCTTGGTCATAGGGGTCTAAGATCCAAGAAGGAATTCACTTGTCTGTAGGGGAATTTTCTTACAACAGAAACTGGAGACTCCAATGGGGATTGAAATCCTATTTGTATTTCCTTGGTTTCTACCTACCCTTTTACCACCTTTCAGATCACTTTTACTAGTTGTTCATCATCCATTTTCCTTCTCCTACCTTCACTAGCAATTTCACCAATGTTTGTGCATTCTGGGTGAGTTTTTCTTCTTTTTTTTGACTATTTTTTGAATTTATGGGTGGCTCAAGGCCCCCCTATAGGCCATACCAAAGTGACAGCACTCCCCTACAGTTTATTGGGGAGCGTTGCAAAACTCTATACACCCTTCTGGGGGAGCACTAGTCTCTTTTTTTAGAGTTTTTGCCTTCTTTTGCTCAGTCTTTTGCAGCCTTTTTTGCAGAGATCTTTACCCAGAGTTTGTGGTTGGTTTGTGAAGTTGTTTGGATTGGTTTTTGATGTTTTTTTATGCTTATCACTACCTATTGTCTTTATTGGAGCTTGAAACATTTTCAGAAATGTGAAATTTCCCTTTCTAGTTGCTTGTTTTGTTGGGACAATTTGGGTATTTTCTCTTTATCCCTGTCTTTTCTTGGATTCTTCTCTGCATTCTCTTGTACTCATTGAATGTTTGTTAGTTGTTGAATCCTTTATTGATTTATTGTTAGAACAATTTTCTACTTGTTTTCTTTCAGTTCTCATTGCTTTGAGTGCATGCTTTGTTTGAAACCTTTGTCGCTTCATGTCTTTTGCATTTGCATATGACTCTTTCTTCTGATTGAAAGTTGTGGAGCATTAAAGGATTTGTATCTACTTTCTTTATACATTAGAATCAAACAAAGAATATATATTAATCATTTCTTTTGGGTAGTGAAACTAGATTGCATTTGAAGTAGCGAAATTGCATGTTTTTTGGCATTTTGGGACATTGTGCATCTGGAATGATGAAGTCTTTTCTCCTTCTCGTAATATAGCTTTCATCGAAGTGAAATGTTTGCATTCTCATTTATTTGCATTGTTTAGAGTCGATCAAAACATCATTTAGTCCACGTCATTTTCCTCTTGAGTAATCAACAACCTTAAAATCAAGCGCTAAACCAAAATTTATTAGAAATTTTATATTTTCTGGTAGCAAACCTATATTAGCTTATAGTGTAGGGATTTGGAATAGGTGTGAAAGATAACTTTCCAAAGATATAAACAAAAATAGAATCTTGAGTTAGGGAGCGGTGAAATCCATTTACTACATTTTGTCCTGGAAAGCCCTTCTCACACAAGGGTCAAACCCAAGCTCGCATTGAGACTAGCAGAGTTACTCACCCTGCTTTGTTGATCTTGGTGTAAAGATTGTGCATATTATGGGGGTCGCTTGAAGGTATACCCACAATGATGAGTGGAAGCCTTTCAAGTTTATTTCTGGCTAGATACCCTGCCCTTGCGCGTGGATCAAACTATCGATTGTTTCCCTAGGAATCATTGTTGTAGTTGGTAACCTTAGTGGCCTATCTTTTTAGGGTCTCTACACAAGGTGAATGTGGAGGGGCAAGTCTTCATGGTACCTAGAATCGACGTTGGCCAGACTCACTCGGTCTCCTTGAAGGGTATACCCATGATTATGTGTGGGAGATTGCACCAAGGTGTAAGTCCATTAAGCAGGTCGTCAGCGTAACTTTTCCACCCGCTTTATCTCATCCCCTTCTTACTTTGTTCCCGCGACGTTGGATTTCATCCCCGACTAGTGTTCTCATTGTGAGAAGGTTTTGTTTGCTTGCTTGCTTACTAGATTTTTAGCATGTGTTGTTTGTTCTCCCTAGAATAATCTAGGTTGGATATTTATTTTTATGGCGTCAGTTCCCATAATGACCAATGAAGGAACCCCTTTTCCATGGGAAACCTTTTTTTTTCCTTCTTACAAAAACATTGGTCCTCCTTACATCGCTACTTTGAGCCTTCTATGTCTCAAAATTGGATTACCAGTATGGTTGTTTTCCACTCTGGTGATCTCAAATGCAAGTGCTTCATATGTAAGCACACCACCCACACATCAAACTCATGTCAACCTTTATCCTTCTTCGCCCATAAGGTCTCCTTCCCTTTCTCCTTCTTCTCCTAGTGAAAGCTCTAAAGAAAGTAGCCAAGTTGATAAGAAGAAGAAGAAATGGAAAGAGAAGAAGAAGAAGAACCAGAAAGGGACCAAACCTCCAACCATATCAGATGTTGGATCCAAGCAACCAGTTACTATTCATCATACTGGGAGTGTTGATGAGGTCTACAAGATGAACCAAAGAATATGAAACCAAAATTCCCTTGCAGTCTTTGTAAGGGTGACCACTTTCTAAGGGATTTCCCTGGTCTTCCCAAGGTATTAGAAATGTGATCCTCCACATCATCGGCCCCTGCTGGTCATGTTGGTGATGCCCCTTCAACTAGTGACATTAAGGTTGGTAAGAAGAAGAAAACTGTCAAATTTCCTTGTATGTTATGAAAAGGTGATCATTATTCTCACCTTTGTCTGGTTGATCAGGTCGTCAATCTAGTTTCATCCTTGGTTGAATGACTAACCAAAGTAGTTGATCCAGTACCATCATCGATTAGCCCCACTTTTCATGTGAAAAGTGAAACCCAAGTGACTGATCCAGTCCCATCATTGATCAGTCCCACCCTTCCTATGAAGAGTGCTAACATGGTCAATCCCACTCCTCCTCTAACGAGTTCCAAAGTGGTTTCTTTGGTCCCTGCATCGATCATTCTAGTTGATCATGTAGTCAATTTGGTCACATCCTTAGTTGAACCAGTTGACAAAGTGGTTGATCTGATCCCATCTTCGATCGATCCCGCTATCCCATCAGAGAGTGCAAACTAAGCGGTCGATCTGTTTCCACCTGTTGACCCCATTATCCCCTTGGGGAATGAAACCCAAGTGATCGATTTGATGTCATTATCGATCGATCCTACTCTCCTGCTAGAGAGTAAACCCTATTTTGCCCATTTTTTTCTAGTTGGTACAGAATCTACCGTGCCGGAAAAAATTTCTCCTTCTCCTGCGAAAACCCTGCCAAGTAATGAGGCCATCCTTTTTTATTGTGGTGTGTTAACTGGAACTTGTCTTCCCTCCCACATTCCCTTCAAGATTATATTACAGGTTTGTGGTAGGGACATTCCTCATATGTTGATAGATGAAGGTTCATCCATTAGTATTTTTTCCTCTATTGCTTGCAAAGATTTGGGTTATCCTCAGCTTATGTCGGTTACCCAGACTCTGTTCGCTTTTAACAGAAGAACCAGTCACCCTTTAGGGATCCTTCCCCAGTAACTTTGGTAGGGAAAATTGTCTTTATTGATGTTATGGTAGTCCAGGACCCCTTGGATTTCGATTTACTCCTTGGGCGAGATTATTTCTATGCCATGAAAGCTGTTGTGTCCACTCTTTTTTGTGTGATATCTTTCCTGCACGATGGAAGAATGGTGACTATTGATCAACTTTCATTTGTTCTCCCTCACTTGACCATCAACACAATGAGCTCCCTAAACGGTTCTTATATGCAGTCGATATCACCCCTGCCACAGGTCAATTATGTGGCATTGTCTCCCATGACTTCAACTTATGATGACTTATACCTGGTAGTTGACATGGTGATCTCTTCGGTAGGGATATTGGAGCTATTCTCCTTACCCCTATCACGGACCTCGACATGTGTTCCTTCCATAGTGTTTTTCTTCTGTCCAGTGAAGATCTCTTAGAAGACATGTCCAACTTTTGTTCCTTGACATGGTGTCCTTCCAGAGCGTTGTCCTCTTAGAATCCATGATCAAGAAGAGTCCATGAGCACAGTTTCGCTTCTTTGTGGCAAGCTCATTAAAAAATAAAACAGAGGCTTTGAGCATAGTTTTTTTTTTTTTTTCTTTGGAAAGCTCGTTAAAAAATGAAACAAAAATTTGGGGATTGAACCCGTATCCTTGAGCATATTTCTTTTACTGTGTCAAGCTTGTTAAAAAATGAAACATTCACCTCTCATACCAAGTCGATTTTTTCGTTAGGTCTCGTTTCTGAACCTTCATTTCATCCACCTGTATCATTTTTCTCCATCTAGTACAGAAATTGGTGACAACCTCAAAGTCGGTGAATGAATTGAAGTTTGGGGGGCATGTCTCCAACCTTTTATTATCATTCTAGAGTTATGCCACTATATTTTCAATATGGGGGCACAGTACCAACCATCCATGGGTATCCCAACCTTTGGAAATTACGTTGGGAATTTACAAGCATACGTTTAAATTTGTTTCAAGCTTGTGTAAAAATGAAACCAATGTCGAGCTTAGTCTTTGATCTTTCTCGTGCTCTCAAATACATGAGAATGCAATCGAGTATACTTTTATCACTTTTTCGGACTCATAATGGATACACGAAAAAGGAACCCCTTGGAGTCTCCTTTAAGCTATTTTCAAACTCTCTAAACATGAAAATATTGCCGAGTGATCTTGCTTTCTTTCCCACTCATTAAAATTTTTGAAAGGGTGTCTTTTGAGTGATAATTTATCTCTTTTTCGGCCTCGAAAGACTAATATTATGAAAAAGGACAACCTTGGAGTCTTCTTTAAGTTCTTTTCAAACTCTCTAAACATTAAAAATTACTGATTTTACCTTCTCTGGACTCGTTAAAAAAATCATACATTGAAGGGCCCATATGGGACCGAACCCTTACTTCTTCCAGTTTGTTAAACAAAGGAAGAGGGACTTACCAAAGGTGAGTTATATCAAGCATGTTTTTCCCTCCTCGAACTCATTAAATTAAAAAGAGGTACTTGTCTATCTGGATGGGGGAAAATTTGAAGGAAGCAAGCCAAGCAGTTTTTGAAAACATCACTAGTCACTCTTACAGTCGCCCTTGAACATGGCACTTTGTCTTTGCATACATTTTAATCCATTGAACCTTTACACTAAACCAATCCTCTGATTTTCTTTACTCCTTTGGATCACTCGATGAATGTCACAGTTTCCATTGCATCATCATGTTTTGGTCCATGTCATGTTTCTGTTGTCGTGCCTCAGTGTTCAAGGGAAGTATCTGCCTCAAGAGTCAACCATCACAATTATCTTGTTTCAAAACCTGTGTCAGTCCATGTTCATTTGATCTACCAATTTACATTTTTGTGTCAGTTTTGTGTCGATGATGGGGAGTACATCAAGGCCCTCCTGCGATGATTCTATTCCTGTCGACCTCAACACATCATCCAAGAACTAGAATTAGAAACCAGTTAGTACCTTGGGACCTGCATGCCTCAATGGTAGGACTCCTCGCTTCCGACAGTGGGTTTACATCATTGACCCCTGATCGGGTGATTCCATGAATGTTCGACTTCATCTCATCTATTCACATTCGTTGGAATGTACAAGGGTACCTTGGGAATCATTAACATCAATGGTGATTTCCCTCGCACTTGTTAACGGTTTACCTCATTGACCGGTAATCAAGTGGTTTCCACCATGTTTGACATCAGAACATCTATTCACATGGTTAGACTCGTACCACATCGGGATCAGTAAGAAGACCCTGGGTTGAGTGTTCACTCTGATATATACTTTACCCAGGCTGCGAAAGGAGATCATTTGAGCACGTTGATATATATATTGTCACATAAATCCACTTTGTATTAGTATGTGGCTATGTTTTGTCATCTTGTAGATCCACTATGTATTTCTAGTGGCTATGACCAGTTCATGTCATGGAAGTATAGATCCACATTGTATCCATGGTGGCTATACTCTTGAGTTAGTAGGATTATGGATCCGCAGTGTATTTTATGGTGGCCATACCTTGAAAGTATTTTATCACTCAAGCATAGGTATGCCCGCCTTGGGTTTGAAACATGTCATACCATTTGTTTGAAGGTTTTTTCCAGCTTCTACTAGGTTCTCCAAGTCCACACCCTTTCTTTAAATATTTGTAAAGTGTTTTGGCCATCATTCTCTCTTCTGACCTCACACTTTAGGGGGCATTCTGTTACACATGAAATTTTCACACCTAGGTACCTCTCCCTGAGTGTCGTAAAGTGTCATATAAGTGTCTCATACACCTTGATACCATGGAATAACCTATGTCACAATCCCTAGTCAATGTGGAGGAGGTATATATTACATGAAGGCCAAAATACCAAGTACATATGAATTATTATTAATATTCATGTAAAAGAAATTGATTAAGTGTGAGAATCAAGTTCACATGAATTATTATTAATATTCATGAAAAAGAAGGTAATTAAGTGTGATAATCCACCTCACATTTGGTTTCCTATTTTTTAGGGAAGGTGGAGGATCTCATGGATGGTTGAAATATTTCCTCCTTAAAATCCTTGAGAGATTTTTCCTCCCTAAAATCCTTAAGAGATATTTTCTCCCTAAATATATTAGAGATCCCTTTCTTAGGGGATCTAATGAGAGATCCTCTCCATGGTGGTTAAGCCTCAAAATCCTATATAATGAGGGATTTCCATGGAGGAGGGGAGAGAGGAGTTTAGATATACCAAACTTATGAACTCATGAGTGTGGAGAATAATCAGTGAAAGTATTGTCATTCTGATCGTGGAGATTTTGAGCAAGGGTTGGACAAAGAGAGATTGGTGAGGTTGCTACATTTGCATCTACATTTGTAAGTACTTTGCTTTGTTCTCATTAATATATATGTGCTTGGCCTATTTCCTTTAAGTTTATGTGTATTTTTCATGGACTTGTTCCTTTTGGATAGATCTAGTTTGAAGCTAATCAAGGTAGAATAGGAAGTATTTTTCGTCTTTGTTGTTCACTGCATTGTAGAGTTCGTTGAGGAGCTTGGAGATCAAGATCAACCAGGATAGAGAGAAGAAAAACTTCATAAGAAGGTACTCATATCTTCTTCCCTTTCTTCTTTGATTAGTTTAACTTCTTATAAAGGAATGTCAGTATCGAAAGTTAGCACCTTTTTGTCTTGGTCATAGGGGTCTAAGATCCAAGAGGGAATTCACCTATCCGCCGGGGAATTTTCCTACAACAACATGTCAGGTGTCTCCAAGGTTTAGGATGTTGACCGCAATCTTACCGTCTACATAACATTATCCATACTCTCAAAGAAAATTTGGTAATGGATCAAAATCACATAAAGCAGTAGGAGGATCATGGTCATTTTGAACGTCAATTTGCGGAATCAAATCATGTGTTTCTCTACCTCCAACCATACAAGTATTCTTCACTCAAAACCCATCAGTGTTAGAAACTTGCACCAAACTTTTATGGTCCTTACACTATTATCAAACGTGTGGGGTCAATGGCCTATCAGTTAGATTTGTCCAATCACTCCAAGTTACATCATGTTTTTCATGTCTCATACCCGAAGAAAGTGATTGGCACCAAATTCCACACCCAGACTAGCTTGTCCGAGTTGGATGAAGAAGGTTCCATTTGGTTTCACCCAAAAACAATATTGGACCAAAGAGAGAATTGTCTCTATCAGCACACCATTAAGGAAGTTTTGATTCACTAGGAGGATACTCCACTAGAATATGCCACCTGGGAATCGACTACCATTCTGCAACAGTTTCCTCTTCTTAAGCCTTGAAGACAACGCTCTTTTTCAAGGTGGGAGAGAATGTTAGGGACCTAACCCCTCACATAGATATAATAATGAATTTTACATGTAATAAAGGTTGACATTAGTTAATAAGGCCTAAATATATTTTTCATGTAATAAAAGCCAACATTAGTTAGTAAGGCCTATTTAATAATGTGAACAATTCAATATAAGAAGACCAAATAAAATCCTTCGCTTCTAGAAAGATCTTGCTCTAGAATGTTCTTTAGAATATACAATTAGTACAAATAAGAGTAAGAGGCATGAGAAAGCGTGTCTTGGGAATTATTGTAATAGATATCTGCTATGTTGGAGGTTTCCCCCTTGAAGAGATCACAAGTGAACATTGATTTCTTTGAACAAAGGTGTTATTTTTTGTGTTGCTCTTCTCATGTTTTGTTGTTCCATTGATATCTGTTGAATATTCTTGTATTTTCATATTACCTATGGTACCTCACATATATTGATTTGTACATATGATAAAAAAAACTTGGGTTGTATGATGTAGAACCTATGAAGTCAATAAAAATGTATAGGAATTTTAGGGTGGTAGATCAAGAAGTATCCAAAATACTAGATATATTTTTTCTTACAAAAAAAATAATTTATGAAGCTAAAAGGATGTTGGACCTCGACCAAGTTTTGAGGAAACCTTGGTCAGGATTGACCACTTTTTGGACTTCGACAGGCTGGTCGAAGATAGAGCACCCAGGCGGAGCTGAGATCGTGGATCTCACTTGTTTTCCGGGTTGTATGGACCCAACAAGGGGTTCTTTAGGGTTTTTGTAATGGGTTATGGGATGTCGGCCCATGGGTTCTCCCATGTTTAGGCCTTTTTGTAAGGGATTGTAAAAGTATAAATAAGTAAGAATGTATTGTAGAAGAGTAGTGGAGTGGATAGTAGGAAGTGGCTAAGTGAAAGTGATTATGAGTTGCTTTGTGCAACAGAATGTGTATGTAAGGCTTTGTGCTCGATAGAGGAGTTGGCTCTGTGCCTTGACCTAATTTTAGGAGGTGCTCAGTGCACAGATATCCTATCCTATGTGAAGCTCGACTCTGTGGCTTAGTGCACAGGAGCAGATGAATGTAAGAGATTGAAGAATAATAAAGAAGATGAAGCAGTTTGTGGACGTATCCCCACACTGGCGTGAACCACGTATATCTTGTGTCTTTGGTTGTATTTGTGCTATGTTATTTATGTATTGATTTTCTTAGTTCCTTGATTATAATGCAAGATAGATAGATCTTTTGATGTTGAGTGATTTACTTAAAGATGAATGAATGTTAGATCTAACCTAATGCTATGTGCTAGGTGGTTGAAGTGTTTACCCTTTCTCATTACCGCACTGGTCTTTATTAAGGTTTTGTTCTGCGATGTTAATGAAGCACAAGAACTAATGCATATTATCTTCTAAGTGTTGCTAGAATATTCTACAAAGTTTTATAATCACAGATATGTGTCCCAGCTTGGTTACAAACACCTGAGTCCTGTAACCCCCCCTGCTTCTACCTCGAGTGAGACTGCGCCTACTTCGCAGGTGTTTTCGAAAGGGCCGATAGTTAGGGTTTTGTTGATGCATTGTTGAAGCGTTGAACTGTGGGTTTGCCCCTGTGCTAGAATGAGAGGATAAGTTGAAGCAACATAAGGCAAGATAATTAGTTGTCGAGGTTGAAAGAACACAAGAAATTTTGAAGGACCTGTCCATACAAGAAAGAAGGATACCCACCCAGGAATTAATAAGAGAAGGGATATTAACTTTGAATCCTTTAAGATCACATCAACAATGTGAAGTCACTACGCTAGGAGAAGATAAGATTAAGAAGGGGAAGAGGAATCTAGAAATAGTTAGAGAGACTCAGATCACAGGAAAGAAGGCAAGGAAGCTTAGTAAGAATAAATCCAAGTTGGAAAAGATACATGAGGCTACAGAGAACAAATGGAAGACTTCGCAGGAGGCAGGTTCATCGGATTTGAACCTCATCGAAACAACATGACCGCGTAGAATGGGACTTCACCACGGTGAAGCTATATGACCGTTGGAGGCACCCTACCCATTAGAACGACGCTCTGGAACAGCTAGAAAACACATTTATGGGAGGATGGAATGCTTTTGGGATGTTGAGATCATGCCATAATGGACAGATTCGCATTGATGGAAGCATTCCTACCTGTTGGAAGAATCCGTTACGAGGCCCCACTTATTTAACCCATCAGACCCTACACCGGGATCACTTTTTGCCACACGTGATTAACTGAGATACCAAAGAATTGATTGTGTGTCAAGCCGCATTATCAGAAAATAGATGTTGTTTTTTGTTTGTCTAGCCCGTTTATCCGTTCGCCTACCCCGACCTATATGTTTAACAGTGAGAATGTCGGGCGAACCTAGTGCATTAAAGAAGTTTGTCGAGTAAGTCCTCAAGATGATGATGGCTAAAAACCATTATCTGAAGGAGTACAAGCGTCGTCTACTAGGGGACTACGGGCTTCCCCCTCAACTGGACGTTGTTTGGGTCGTGTCAACCCCGCGACTGAGCAACGAAGTAAGAATCATGGTGATCTGGCTAATGCAAGCAGATCTCGTCGATCTTACGAGACTATATCCCACCTTTGGATGTCACAGTTAACCGTGAAAGCATTCCACATGATTATGAATACATTTTGATCATCGTGTACATTCTGAAGGTAATACACGTATTCGGGGGCCAGTTGGGATAGATCCCGTTACTGAAGAACAATGATTTCAATCTCGATCACATAAAGAACTATGATATGCTTGCACCCCATAGATACTTGATGAAGACTACTGGGAAGAAGCCTCGCCTAGTCTCCCAGTCAAGTATTAAGGAGCTGGCGTGGTCCATTATACTAAATGTGATGAAGATTCCCCATTTTGTCCGTCACTAGGAGGTTAACGCTTGTGTTAAAATCCTCTTGTTGTGATACCATGTCGGATGCCTATGGCTCGATCGATGGATTACTATGGATTCGATGTTGATCCATCTGATTATAGGATTAAGAATGCAAGGATGTGGCCCTTAGCAGTTTTACCCAGGGAAGGCCTCAGACCACTCCCTGGCACAGTGCATCAAGGAGGCTTACAGTGAATTTGAAAGGAAAAGTGAGGCTACAAGGTAGCCTCTATCCAGGATGGCACAGTGCGCCTCACTTTCCAACTCCTAGCTGGAAATATCATAAGAAAGAACCACCCCACACAGGTCATTGGGTTCGTGGTGGACCTCGCAGGAAAATGTGTGGAGGGTATGTAGATGAATTGGGTGAGTTACCTCATCAACGAACTCGATAAAGACTATCACGAAGCTCAAGATCTGGGATATAAATTCCACTTTAGCTGGCTAATCGTGTTGGTTGCATTTGTCACTTGGAAAATGCCTGAAGGAGTGTTATAACCCTAAATTGCACCACACATGCTTACTTGTCATCAGTCCAATTCATATCCCTTCTTTGCCAAAACTCTATTGAACAACTCTTTGAAAATCCTCTTGTGTCAAGGCCCACACGCCCTAACCCATTACTGCACACGTGTACACACTGGCTGGCTCACAATAGCCCGCGTGTACCTAACAAAGCACAAAAAAAGGAAAGTTGCCGAAGGAACAAAAATCTATGGGTCAGTTAACTAAAACTCCCGGCCATGCATGGCCGAGGGTTCGTCGAAAACCCTAGCTCCTTCTAGCCTATAAAAGAAGGGGTAGGGGTACCATTTGGAGGAGGAAAAAATATAGGGAAGAAACTCTGGCCATTTACTTTAATCCATTGTCCCAACCCTTTAGCCTTTCCTCATGCCAAAGGAGATTTAACGCAAAGCAGTTGGAGGACAGAAGAAGAGTAGCCCAGGATCAGGTTCAAGGAGCAGTGGTCGGTCTCAGCTTTTTTGTAAGTTGATTCACTTTCAGTAATAAAAAGAATACTTTTCCCATCCCAATGCATGAATTGTCTATGGTTTGATTAATTTATGCTTGGTTTCTAACCCTTGAGTATAGAAGTAGCATGCATGCATAGTTTTTGTTTGTCTTGAGTGCAGGTCATCTGTGGAAGGAGCAGCGCAAGCAAGTAATCGAAGAGCAACAGAGGATCTACATCAAACACCAGTAATAAGGTTGGTGATCCTTTTCCATGCATTTACTGTGAAAAAGGGGTTTAAATCTTGGGTTGTAGGTAAAAAAGTAGTTTTTATTCAGTCAAAATCTGCATGCAAGTCTGACCCTAGTTTGCTAGTCTGTAGGGTGTTTTTCCCAACAACAGAATTGGCGACCGTACTGGGGAGAATACTCTTTAGGGTTCCTGGATTTATTTAAGTTTTTGGGTAGTTTAAAGATTAGGTTTTCTATTTTTTCTTTGCCTGTCTTTTTCTGTAAGGTCTGAGCTAGCAGGGAGTCTGGTTTTCCATACCATCTTTCCCTGACTTTTTCCTGACTATGGTTTTCAGGACACACAGAGGTACACGCTGCCTGCAAAAGGCCTGCACGCATGTACCCGCGCCCTATCCTCTGTCAGCCTGCGTGTGAACACTAGCTATAGAGATAGCAGTAGTGTGTAGGAATTCAGAGAACCTTAGAGGTAGTCCTCCTCTTCCCTATCATAATTACACATTCTCGGGGGGTTTTCTGGAATTTTGTCTGAGTCTTGCTGGTTCACAGTCCTATCTCAGATTACCTTTTTTCGCCTGATTATTCCTTACATTATTTGTCTTTTCTGTTAGAAAGAGAATCCAAGCCTTCAAGGGACCCTGGTTATCAATACCAGAGGCCTCTTCCTGGTCTAGACTGCCTGTTTTCATATTTTTCTTAAGATTTAGATATACACGCAACCTGTGCAAGGTCAGCCCATGTGTACATACTTTTTGTCTCTATTCAGCACGTGTTTGCATGCGTGTTGTTTTAGTGATAGTCGTGTGCTTGGACAGACTACTTTTTGTTCAGGGTGGGGCAGTCATCCACTCCTTTGATGAGAAGTATTCCTCTCAGGTGTTTGAGTCTAGGTTTGAACAGTCAGTAGGTTAGGCCATCTTACCCTTAGCCTTCTTTTTCTCAGTTAATAGTTGACAGAAAGTAAAAAAAAAAAAAATTATGGTTTTTAGACAAGCGTGAGAGTCTTTGTTTTTTTTTTTATTTGCCATTGTGTGATTCTCTACTCCGATTCTTTGCGATCTGTGCTTTAAGCCAGAATTTGTTTTTCTTGGTTTTTTGCTTGTCGGTATTTTCCCTTTTTTTCTTTACTAGCACTTAAATAAAATAAAATAAAATCTCTTTTCATTTTCTTCTTTGGTTGAAAGGTGTGTTTCTGCATCATTAGCTAGGGAAAAGTCTTTTGTTTCGTAATTTTTTGCAGTTCACTTAGATCATAAGTAGCTCATAGTCGAGTGAAATTCCTTTAATTTTGTTGTATAAAATCTTAGAAAAAAGCCCGCATGGGTGTAGACGGATTGGCAAGTGCCGTGTAAATGGAAGGAAATTTGTAAAATGAAGTCTCATGTTCGATTCTCACCCGGACTTACTCGTGCACCATTCTTGTGGGCTGGGTGGTTGCACCTGGGGTTATAGTGGTAGATGCCTGGGGATCGACCCCGTGTCATGCGAGTACGAGAACCGCGAGTTGCCGATTCCCCCAGTAAAAAAAAATCTTAGAAAAAAAATCTTTTTTTTTGTGAAAAGTTGTTGAAATTTTGCATTTAGTAAAAGTCTTTTGTTTCCATCTTTTTTGTTTCACTTTTTCTTTCATCTTTACACATCATCAGTTTCACCCTCATACCCCTTGATGTAAGATAAATCCATAAAAGCAATGCTAATTTTTAAAATCTACTAGACTTTTATGTTTGTAGGGTTCACAAACTAGTTTAGGACTAGGGCCTTGAATTAGGTTGGAGAGGAAACTCTTCAAGGCCATTAAAAACCAAACATTAGAGTCTGAGATAGGGAGTGTCTAAGTCCAGTTTCGTGAAAGTTATCCGGGACCCCCCTCTAACACAGGGGATAAACACAAGGTCGCGTGCGGAAAGGTAGCGGAGATAACCCCTCCAAAGTCGGACCAATTGTAGTGGAGAACACATATAGAGGGCTTGTTTTGGGATTCCGTTGTTTGCATTTGCCATGGGGCTTTGTGGGTCTTGAATCCATTCGAGGTCCTCATTTGTCTTCCGG
Source organism: Picea engelmannii (assembly GCA_009831015.1). Lineage (NCBI taxonomy): Eukaryota > Viridiplantae > Streptophyta > Pinopsida > Pinales > Pinaceae > Picea > Picea engelmannii. The sequence goes on from ML857496.1 coordinate 14,439, forward strand.
GCCATTTTCTCTCGATACCCTTGACAGGTTTCGGGCTTGATACCCTGCTCATTGTGGTCTACTTGACTTTTGATTGTACCCACCTGGTGATTGTTCGCGTGTTGGCAACCTAGTTGCCAATCTTTTTAGGTACATGCACAGGTGACTGCGGGGGTATACTGTGGTACCTAGGACAGACATTGGGCCACACTTTACAGAGTATACCCGGAGGGTGCTTCCGTGTTTAAGTTGCACTTGCACCGGTAAGTTGCTCTAGTGTTGGTTGTTGTAATTGTTCTTCCAAATAGTTTAGTGATCGCTTGACTTATCTCTTAGGGGCTTCTTTTTAGTGTGTGTTACTTTTGAACATTTAGAATACCTTAGCGTGTCTTGGATATTCTCACACAGTGGAGGATCCCAAGCTCCACCGTCACGAAGGCTTCTTGGCCTGCCGCCGGTTACACTAGAACCACCCCCGCCACCATTAAGGTGAAACCTAGACCAACAAGGGTCTTTTGAAGCGATCGGGTTACAAACCTTTGTGCCTGAACAACTCCTGGAGGAATCAACCACCAATATTAGCTTGGTTGAAACCCCAACCACTGATATCTTGGCACCGTTTATTGTACCAATCCAATTTCACGAACGCTAGACAGTGCCTCACACAGCTATGGAAACAAACGTTGTTACTTCTTTTGGGAATTCTTCAATTCCCACCACAGTTGCTACCACAGGAGAGTCATCTCCTAACTTACCATCGTCGGTCCGAGCCACCATGGTCTCAGTTGCAACTACATCGCACAGTGGATCGAACCCGTCTATGGCAGCAGCCACAACCCCCTTCACACCTAGTGCGACAGGCCCTCCGTTCTAATACGGTATGCCTAGTTCAGGTACAAGTCCTGCACTAACCTACTCAACTTTACAGACTTTGGGTCTGGGGGCAGGGAGCTCCAACGCTCCTCTACAAGGTCAACTTGGGGGCACTCCTGTCCCTTTTAATGTTTTTCCTTACGCAGGAGGTCATATCCCTCCTTCGTCCCCTTCGCTTGGTGGTCCGCATCAGCAGTCCACCGGGCAGCCTACACACACTAGTTTATTTGGAGCAGGAAGTCAAGGAACATCTGCGCACAGTATGTCGGTAGGTTCGACATCGTTTTCTTGGAACGGGACATTTGATAACAACACTTTCTCATCAACTGCTTTCCCATCTGGGGGCAATCCCATTTTTGGACAATCTACTCCTGCGCAGGGTACTATTCCTGCATAGGGGGCACATATAGCAGGACCTTGGAACTCAGGACAAGGATCCGTTCCTTCCTCTGGAATGTTGTTCTGGGGTAATTCTTTCCACAGTCAATGGAACCCTGGACAAACTACTATGCCTCTCCCACCAGAACTGGCATGGGGTAATCCTTCCCAAAGTCCTTCGAACACGATGCATGCCCATCACTCTATGTCCTTTATGTGAAATCAGTCGATGATGTCTCCACAGATGCAAAATCCTTACACTGGTCAGGGCCATGGTTTCTACTAGAATCCGGGCCAACAGCCAAACTTTTCCTGGCAACCTGGTGCTAGTCAAACTCCAGAACCCTTTTTCCCAGGTTATCAGCAGCAACCCAAACTACCATTCCTGGCGACGTTACACTTACCAGATTTGACAAGGTTGTTAAATGATCCTATTTGTCACAATCCACATTGGCCTCCTATGCCAACGAAGTTTCCTTCGGACATTCCAAAGTTTGAGGCCAAGCCTAATGAAGATCCAGGTGATCATGTGACTACCTTCCATCTTTGGTGTTCATCTAACTCATTGAAAGATGACTCCGTACAGTTGCGATTGTTTCAACGTACTCTTATCGAGAGTGTCGCGAAATGGTAATCGAGCTCGATCGCTCAAGATACTCTTCTTTTGGCAAACTGGTGATGGCCTTCCTTAACCATTTCCAGTTACCTGTGAGATACGACGCTGGCACAGATCTTCTTGCCAATTTCGAACAGATGACAGCGGACCATATCTCTGATCATATCTAAGAATGGAGATGTCGGAAGAGTCTAATCAAAGTACCAGTCCCACCAGCATTCCTGCTTGAGTGGTTCCTTAATTCTTTGTTCCCACAATTATCCAAAGACATCGCAACATCCAGAGTTTTCTCCGAAGAAGATGCCATCATGAGGGCTCAACAGTTTGAGCTCATCTATTCTCAGTCTAGTTTATTATACAACATCTTGCCAAATGCGCCACGTTCGATACTGGATAAAACTAGATAGAGAGTTGGACCACATGCCGATGGTATTGTTGGTTCAGCACAAACTAATCCCACTGAGAAATTGACAAAACAGTTGCAACAATTATCCATACAACACACAGCGGCCAACCAAACTACCCAAACGTCGAAAGTACACACCGTGCAGTCAACTAACCCAAAGGCCACCCAGCAGCCTGAAGGGAAGAAAAAACAATGAAAGAAGGGTAAGGGGGATAAAAAACCCACTGATAATGCTGGCAGGGACAACACGAAAAAATGGAAGTTGAGGTATCCATGCAACTTGTGCACGGAAGACCACCCGACCCATCTTTTCCCTCGACTTGTAGAGGCCCAAAAGTTTGTCACATAGCAACAACAGGAAATGTTGACTAATCCATTTCAACATGGGAAAACTCTAACTCAAGCCTCTACAAGCGTAGAAGGGGGCATTCAAGGACCCCCTCCATCTTCAAACAACCCCACGAATATATATATGGTGAAAGGTGATTCTTTTCTATCAACTAGAGCGCACGACTATAGTAAACCAAGCGCTTCTGAAAAGGGTAAAGAAGCTGACCTCCCATCTCTTCCTCTACAAATTGAGAATACGTTGGGAGAAACAATGACACACATTCCAAAGGGTGCATTTAAAAAATCTTCTCACAACCCAAACGCAAGGGCCGCCCAAAATTACTCGGTGGTGGAGAATTTATCACAAACCCCTTGTGTGATGTCTGCTTTGGAGGTCCTCCAAAGCTGCCCTGCTCAGAGGAAATCCTTGTTAACCACTTTGGGCTCTACTGAGACTTGTAATCCGGGCACCATCATGTTAGATACAACCAACTTAAAACCTCGTCTGCCTTACCATGTCGCGTTTCAGATAGTAGTGGCTCATCCCACGAAAACTTTTACTCGCAATTTCTTTCGCACGGTGGTCGATGAGGGTGCCTCAACATGAGTTATGTCGTTAGCATGCTGGAAGGCCATCGGTCAGCCCATTTTGTCTCCATCACCTACTCTCCTCACTGCTTTCGACGATCGTTCATTCCGACCACATGGCATCATTCCTTCTTTCCCTGTGCAGTTAGGAGGGAAAACTATGTGTGTCGAAGTAGAGGTAGTCGATGCTCCCCTTGACTATAATCTCTTGTTAGGACAGAGTTGGACTTATGCTATGCAAGCTGTGGTTGCTACAGTTTTCTGAGTCTTGTTGTTTCCACACGAGGGCCAGATAGTGACCATCGATCAACTTCCTTTCTCCAGACCTGACCCAGCTTTGGGGGCATCCACGGTCCCCCTGATTGATAATCCTCAACCAGGTGTCGTTAACGTAGAAGTTGGTTTATGCCTTTCCTTGATGGGTACCTTCGATTACCCACCTCCTCATGACGATGTCAAATTTATATCTAATCACCACAAGGTTGAGATTTTTCAAGTTTCTTTGTTCTGCATGACTTACTTTGAGGATCCTTGGATTCTTTCTTCCCCATCAGCCACGATGGATGAGACAGGGCACCCCGTCATGTCCATGCCCTTGTCTGTTGCTGAGGTAGTGTACTCTTTAGTCCAGCAAGCTTCAACTAACCCTGATCTGACTCCTACACAAGAGTTATATCCACTTCTAGAGCCTATTTGGGCTCAGGGTTCTCTCACTAATGTTGATTCGTTAGACTTAGTCTTGCCTTCTGACGAAGCAGTAATTGAAGCAATGACTAGTCCGGAAAAACCTTGGGAAGATCTTCATCACAGATCATACATTCTCCCAGAGTTAAGCCGAATCGAAGCAGGAGAATTCACCATTACCATGACGGGATATCAGCCATGTCCTATTAATCTCTTAGCTACGCAGGAAGTTTATGCTGAGGGAAATCTGGCGACTATCACTGAAACTATACCCCTGGATATCTCCAGAACCCCTGGCGTCATAGACAATGTTTTCGTCGGAGCATACATCTCCCCCTAGGAGATGCCAGGCATCGACCCACAAAGAGTTTATCATGAGATAACTTTGTTGTTTTTCAAGCTCACTTTGAGATCCAAAAGCAACATCCGGCGAGACTGCATTTATTCTTTTCGATCTCGTCCAGATTAACAGAGAAAAGTAACCATTATGGAGTCTTCTTTAAGTCCTTTTCAGACTCCTTAAAGATGAAAAGATTTCCGAGTGACCTTGTTTCTTCACACTTGTTAAATTGGTCTAGAAGAACGTTCCTTAAAACGGGTCTTCTTTTATGGCCTTTTCAGACCCTTTAAACATGAAAAGATTGTCGAGCGATCTTGTGGCCTTTCACGCTCGTTAAACTGAAATTTGAAATCACGTCTGTCCAGCGGTAGTTTACCCCTTTTTCGGTCCGGACGGTCAACTGTACGAACAGAGGTATACTCTATAGAACTTCCATTCTTTAGAAGAGTACTCTCAAGTATGATTTTATCCCTTTTTTGGGCCTAAGGGACTAAACTTACAAAAAATAAACCCCCACGGAGTCCATAGTTAAGCTCTTTTCAGACTCCCTAAAATTGAGAAGATCGTCGAGTGACCTTATTCTTTCACACTCGTTAAATTGGTCCAGAAGAATATTCCTAACGGAGTCCATAGTTAATCTTTTTTCAGACTCCTTAAAAGTGAAAAAATAGCCGAGTGATCTTGTCCTTGTCACACTCGTTAAAATGGTTTTGAATTGACGTCTAATCGGTGCTAGTTTATCCCTTTTTCGAACCGACTAGACTATTGTCGAGAAAGGTACCCCAGCGGAGTCTCCTTTTATGCTTTTTCAGACTCTCTAAATATGAAAAACCACTGAGCTTACCTTCTCTAGGCTTGTTAAACTTACATCGAAGGACGTTACCATTGTGTGTTCTATTAACCGCACTTGCATACCTTATCCACTAGCCTTGTGACAGTTTGCTTCTGCGTCTTAACACCTTTGGCCGCCGGAGGATTTTTCCCGAGTATCATTTTACCAGAACATCAGTCTTGTACTTGTGCCTTGAGCTTGTATGTTTGCAGTACTCGCTCCTCCATTGTAACGTAATATTCCTTTATTCTTTTTCCAAAATTATCGAAAAGAACAAAAAAAAATCAAATATACCC
>ML857497.1:17125-31693 GCA_009831015.1 Picea engelmannii
AGGTGCATCCATGTAAGCTATGAGTATGAATTGGGGAGGAAGGAGGCTTCCTTGTAGACCTTTAAATATGTGACATATGACATTGATGGAGGACATGAAAGAAAAAATATACAATTGGTTACTTCCCAAGTATGAGTTTTTGAATTCATGAAGGACTTCGTTGAAAATACACAACATTATCTTCAAAATGTCCATGTGGCTTGATGACAGGATGAGCATTTTATAATATGCAAAGATACATTTTTCATGTTGGTACTATGTTATTAGGGGTTGATTTTGCTGAGAACTACACCCTTCAACCACAAAACAATATTCAAAGATAATATTATCACTCAGAGAAGGTCAACATAATGGTCCATATCACATACAAGCATGGACCGGATAGTAATGAACAACATATAGTTATATTGAAAGAGTATCACTTATACATAAGCGATGATCAGTGTCACGACTTAGCCTACATACAACATTGTTTTCAGTTGTTCTACAATCACCTTAAGTAGAAGAATATAGATATATGAATCAACATTGGATTTGATCAGATGGTTGCGTAAGCCAGTTAAACAATGCTCGTGTATTTCAATGGTTGTGTATGTTGTAAAAAAAACTAAAAGTACCACAATGTGCATTAGGAACACGTGTGCATTCCCGAGAATGTGCACGTATGTTCATTTCGACCACCTCCAAACCTAAATGTTTAGGAACATGTGTGGATTCCTGATAATGTGCATGCGTTCCTACGAGTGCACATTCCTGTTGCATGGCCTGCCACTTTTTTGGCCACAAACTTCATGCACTTACCTTGGAATTAGCTTCAAGAAATTCTTACCACTCTTATTATTTTTCTTGCTAGCTTGAGTTTGGCTGAGGATTTCCCAAGAGAGGTCGGTATTCGACAATGTCTCCAACTCCCTTGTCTAACAAAAAATTATGTAGGAAGGACAAAATAATGAAAAGGAAATTTCCATGAAAGTTAGTGTAAAATTTTTCTTTTATGGTTTCTACTAACGATATGTCTTTGATTGCTTGTTCTTTGATTTAATCATGTACAATTCTTTCAAACCACTTGTTCAAATTTGTTCTTCCTCTGTTTTTTTATTTTATGAATTAACTGTTCATTTGGAGTGAGTTTTCACATTAGGTGATTGAGTGAGATTTTTGAATAGTTCCTCTGAAGTAGCTTCCAAGAATCATTTGCGTGTTTCTGAGAATAACTGTGTATGTGTTTCTTCCAGTGTCAGTCGATTCCTCCTTGCGTATTTTTTCATGTAATTATTGAGTTTGAGCTCCCACCATTAATGTATGTATTCCAACCTTAACATTTATGTGATTTTTATTTTATACATGCATGAGTTCAAAACTACCAATAATAGAACCAATGTTCTAGTATGATGGAAAGTATGAGAAGGTTACCAGTATTTCCTTACACATAGCAACATATGTTACAACATTATATACATACACACATAATCATTCATGGAAGAATACACAAGTAATGGGAGAACCAACAATATGAACTTTATTATATGTAACAACATCCTTAGCCTTTCGTGGTTACACATTCACATATATATACATTATACATGTCATTTAAATTACCTATCATTTACAACTCTTATCTTCGATCGACTTGAACTGTATGTTTGAAAAACTTCTATATTCAACTTCTGCAATTGACTTATTTGGTTGACTGGTGGGTCTAGTTAGTAGGGATGACTAGCCCATAAAAAAGGGGCATTATAAATGTTTCTGATGATGCAAGGGATTCTTTTGGGCATTGAAGTGTCCCATATAGAAAAAATAATATTCTCACAGTGTTGCATGTACCTAGAACCTTACATTACACCCATTTATTTTTATCCCACAAACCGGACAAACTACAATCCTAGGGTTTGTCGTGTGCCCTTTCTTATCATTGTCATGACAACTCCTATCACCAACTACTCCACTATTCTTAAATGTATAAATTTCTCAATATCCAACTTCACAATTCACACAACACCTTGATTGAATCATGAAAATACCAAAGGGGCGTGAAGGGTCCAATCATTGGCAAGAGCCAATATGCCTCACTTTTATCAGTAATCTCACAGAGAACGTTGAAGGGGAGATCAACATTTCACCAGTCATTCCTGCATGAGGCAATAAACTTCACAACTTGGAAAATGGTGGATGAAATTTCATAGATATTGTGGGTTTTATCTTAGAATTTTACAAAGGAGATGACGACCTCCAACTGGTCGAGTTTCTAAATATTGCTCTTATTGAGGTTTTCTTGGTCCCAGGAGTTGGAAATCATGATCATGGGCTTCCTTTCCTCGATTAAACTCAATTTATGTTGATTATCCTCCATTTATAATTGCATTCATTATCCTCCATTAATTTATGTCGTCACCATCTAGATACCTTATTCATAGCATATTGTGTACAAGGCCAGAGGGTTTTACATTTTATCAAAAATCATGCTTATATGGGACATGCCCCAGCTGCGATGGAATGACATTACTGAGCAGGTGCATCCATGTAAGCTATGAGTATGAATTGGGGAGGAAGGAGGCTTCCTTGTAGACCTTTAAATATGTGACATATGACATTGATGGAGGACATGAAAGAAAAAATATACAATTGGTTACTTCCCAAGTATGAGTTTTTGAATTCATGAAGGACTTCGTTGAAAATACACAACATTATCTTCAAAATGTCCATGTGGCTTGATGACAGGATGAGCATTTTATAATATGCAAAGATACATTTTTCATGTTGGTACTATGTTATTAGGGGTTGATTTTGCTGAGAACTACACCCTTCAACCACAAAACAATATTCAAAGATAATATTATCACTCAGAGAAGGTCAACATAATGGTCCATATCACATACAAGCATGGACCGGATAGTAATGAACAACATATAGTTATATTGAAAGAGTATCACTTATACATAAGCGATGATCAGTGTCACGACTTAGCCTACATACAACATTGTTTTCAGTTGTTCTACAATCACCTTAAGTAGAAGAATATAGATATATGAATCAACATTGGATTTGATCAGATGGTTGCGTAAGCCAGTTAAACAATGCTCGTGTATTTCAATGGTTGTGTATGTTGTAAAAAAAACTAAAAGTACCACAATGTGCATTAGGAACACGTGTGCATTCCCGAGAATGTGCACGTATGTTCATTTCGACCACCTCCAAACCTAAATGTTTAGGAACATGTGTGGATTCCTGATAATGTGCATGCGTTCCTACGAGTGCACATTCCTGTTGCATGGCCTGCCACTTTTTTGGCCACAAACTTCATGCACTTACCTTGGAATTAGCTTCAAGAAATTCTTACCACTCTTATTATTTTTCTTGCTAGCTTGAGTTTGGCTGAGGATTTCCCAAGAGAGGTCGGTATTCGACAATGTCTCCAACTCCCTTGTCTAACAAAAAATTATGTAGGAAGGACAAAATAATGAAAAGGAAATTTCCATGAAAGTTAGTGTAAAATTTTTCTTTTATGGTTTCTACTAACGATATGTCTTTGATTGCTTGTTCTTTGATTTAATCATGTACAATTCTTTCAAACCACTTGTTCAAATTTGTTCTTCCTCTGTTTTTTTATTTTATGAATTAACTGTTCATTTGGAGTGAGTTTTCACATTAGGTGATTGAGTGAGATTTTTGAATAGTTCCTCTGAAGTAGCTTCCAAGAATCATTTGCGTGTTTCTGAGAATAACTGTGTATGTGTTTCTTCCAGTGTCAGTCGATTCCTCCTTGCGTATTTTTTCATGTAATTATTGAGTTTGAGCTCCCACCATTAATGTATGTATTCCAACCTTAACATTTATGTGATTTTTATTTTATACATGCATGAGTTCAAAACTACCAATAATAGAACCAATGTTCTAGTATGATGGAAAGTATGAGAAGGTTACCAGTATTTCCTTACACATANAGGTGCATCCATGTAAGCTATGAGTATGAATTGGGGAGGAAGGAGGCTTCCTTGTAGACCTTTAAATATGTGACATATGACATTGATGGAGGACATGAAAGAAAAAATATACAATTGGTTACTTCCCAAGTATGAGTTTTTGAATTCATGAAGGACTTCGTTGAAAATACACAACATTATCTTCAAAATGTCCATGTGGCTTGATGACAGGATGAGCATTTTATAATATGCAAAGATACATTTTTCATGTTGGTACTATGTTATTAGGGGTTGATTTTGCTGAGAACTACACCCTTCAACCACAAAACAATATTCAAAGATAATATTATCACTCAGAGAAGGTCAACATAATGGTCCATATCACATACAAGCATGGACCGGATAGTAATGAACAACATATAGTTATATTGAAAGAGTATCACTTATACATAAGCGATGATCAGTGTCACGACTTAGCCTACATACAACATTGTTTTCAGTTGTTCTACAATCACCTTAAGTAGAAGAATATAGATATATGAATCAACATTGGATTTGATCAGATGGTTGCGTAAGCCAGTTAAACAATGCTCGTGTATTTCAATGGTTGTGTATGTTGTAAAAAAAACTAAAAGTACCACAATGTGCATTAGGAACACGTGTGCATTCCCGAGAATGTGCACGTATGTTCATTTCGACCACCTCCAAACCTAAATGTTTAGGAACATGTGTGGATTCCTGATAATGTGCATGCGTTCCTACGAGTGCACATTCCTGTTGCATGGCCTGCCACTTTTTTGGCCACAAACTTCATGCACTTACCTTGGAATTAGCTTCAAGAAATTCTTACCACTCTTATTATTTTTCTTGCTAGCTTGAGTTTGGCTGAGGATTTCCCAAGAGAGGTCGGTATTCGACAATGTCTCCAACTCCCTTGTCTAACAAAAAATTATGTAGGAAGGACAAAATAATGAAAAGGAAATTTCCATGAAAGTTAGTGTAAAATTTTTCTTTTATGGTTTCTACTAACGATATGTCTTTGATTGCTTGTTCTTTGATTTAATCATGTACAATTCTTTCAAACCACTTGTTCAAATTTGTTCTTCCTCTGTTTTTTTATTTTATGAATTAACTGTTCATTTGGAGTGAGTTTTCACATTAGGTGATTGAGTGAGATTTTTGAATAGTTCCTCTGAAGTAGCTTCCAAGAATCATTTGCGTGTTTCTGAGAATAACTGTGTATGTGTTTCTTCCAGTGTCAGTCGATTCCTCCTTGCGTATTTTTTCATGTAATTATTGAGTTTGAGCTCCCACCATTAATGTATGTATTCCAACCTTAACATTTATGTGATTTTTATTTTATACATGCATGAGTTCAAAACTACCAATAATAGAACCAATGTTCTAGTATGATGGAAAGTATGAGAAGGTTACCAGTATTTCCTTACACATATCAACATATGTTACAACATTATATACATACACACATAATCATTCATGGAAGAATACACAAGTAATGGGAGAACCAACAATATGCACTTTATTATATGTAACAACATCCTTAGCCTTTCGTGGTTACACATTCACATATAAATACATTATACATGTCATTTAAATTACCTATCATTTACAACTCTTATCTTCGATCGACTTGAACTGTATGTTTGAAAAAATTCTATATTCAACTTCTGCAATTGACTTATTTGGTCGACTAGTGGCTCTAGTTAGTAGGGTTGACTAGCCCATAAAACAAGGGCATTATAAATGTTTTTGATGATGCAAGGGATTCTTTTGGGCATTGAAGTGTCCCCTATAGAGAAAATAATATTCTCACAGTGTTGCATGTACCTAGAACCTTACATTACACCCATTTATTTTTTTCCCACAAACGGGACAAACTACAATCCTAGGGTTTGTCGTGTGCCCTTTCTTATCATTGTCATGACAACTCCTGTCACCAACTGCTCCACTATTCTTAAATGTATAAATTTCTCAATATCCAACTTCACAATTCACACAACACCCTGATTGAATCATGAAAATACCAAAGGGGTGCAAAGGGTCCAATCATTGGCAAGAGCCAGTATGCTTCACTTTTATCAGTAATCTCACGAAGAACGTTGAAGGGGAGATCAACATTTCACCAGTCATTCTTGCATGAGGCAATAAACTTCACAACTTGGAAAATGGTGGATGAAATTTCATAGATATTGTGGGCTTTATCTTAGAATTTTACAAAGGAGATGACGACCTCCAACTGGTCGAGTTTCTAAATATTGCTCTTATTGAGGTTTTCTTGGTCCCAAGAGTCAGAAATCATGATGATGGGCTTCCTTTCCTCGATTAAACTCAATTTATGTTGATTATCCTCCATTTATAATTACATTCATTACATCCAAAAGTATTATTCTCAATGTTTGTTTAAGAGACATGACCTTCCCTTTTTTCCTAAAATACTTTCATCTCAAAGCATAAGGAAGGAGTAGGTAGACCTAGAATTGGTATTTAAGTCATAATTTTGTAGTCATGGAAGTACAAAATAGTCATATACCACACAAAATTTACTTGTTACCATTGCTTTCACTCCCTTCTCAAATCCCTTGCCTCAAAACTAGTGATAAATTACGAATCCCAATGCGATCCCTTAACTTGTGTATGTTTTCATCACCATATTGATCTTATTTATTCCTTTCGATTATAGCTAGTGTCATCATGCTAATATTTTTTAGGGAGGCTCCTCTTAGACAATATTTTGTATTAATCCTTATTTGTTCTTAATCAAGTTTAATGATTGCATTCTCTTGTACATATTCTTGACAAGGGCAATCATCAAGTGCATATACAATAGGATATTTGTCAAGGAAAGGGGGAAATGTTTGTAAGAGACATTGGGATATGTTTAAAACCTCTTCTTAATCCTATTCACAAGAATATTTATCATAGAAAGGACGAAACGAAATCTCTACAATTGCATCTACTTCAACTTCCACATATTTCATCTTTCTCTTTCAGTATCGATAGTAGTTGTAATTGTTGGTGTCATAATTGTCACATTATGTGAGAAAACTATTTTTAACAATTGTAGAAGATGAAATAAATTTTTATATCCATTCCCTTTCTAAGATGAAGCATATCAATTAAGATGTCATTCCCCTTCTAAGATGAAGCATATCAATTAAGATCTCATTCCCCTTCTAAGATGAAGCATATCAATTAAGATCTCATCTTTTTTATTTGTTCAATATACTTTTGTTGCACTAATTTCTAGTATTTTCTCTTGGAACAATGAATTTTTTTTCATTATGGATATATTATACTCTTTCAAAGCTAAAACAAATTTTTAAGTGCAAAAGTTGAATATGAAAATTTTTCATAAGATGCAAAACTCACAAATATATGAAAATTTTTCATAAGATGCAAAACTCACAAATATAGTCACGACCATACTAGAAATATGTTTAAAATAACGTATTTTAGAACTTTAATATCTCGATGACTTGGTCTTCAATTTGAATGATTTTTTATTTGAAATTATGTTTTTTAAAATATTTTAGAACTACAATTTTACTTTAAATATATCATTAAAAAAACATCAAAATATGTTTTTAGTGTTATGGCTTTGAATTTTTTGGTTTCTCATATCACCCTCTCTTTTTTAAAACACAACAAAAAAAAATGATTGAAGCTCTCATACTAATGTAAAGCATTTCAATACTTTATATGAATGACTCCAACCATAAACAATAGCATTTAAATAAATAACAATAATGAAAATAACAAGATTGGAAGGAACCTACACACTAAAGGTTGAAATTCCCTTGTAGTTACAAAAATATATACGAAGACATACCCATAATATAGAGAAATACATCTCAATATAATTTGTATTCAAATGAGTAACCATTGATTGTATTTATAATAAAATGAAAGATCACAAGTGGTGTCTCTCTTCTAATATGAGTCTCAATTAAAAACTCTCCACTAACTCAGTAGTGAGGCAACCGAGCGTCTAATTAACAATTCTTAGCTAGCTTATTCATAAGTCATTAACATTATTAAAAAAATATTTAAAATAACTTAGTGATGTATTATTAATAACTCATAATTTAGATTTATGAACTAATAAAGTAAATAGCTCATGTTCAAAATATATATTGTATAAATACAAATATCTTTTAAGATCTAATTTATAATTTATATAATTTGATATTATTAATAAATTTGTGTAATATTCCTTAGATGGGTGTCTGTTAGGATCCATGATGATAGGGGTACGATCGAGATGGTACCCCACCCCCACAGACACATGGTTGGATATTTCAAGTCATGCTACACCCACCTACCTCCAATTCACCTACATTGCGAGCTTCCCAGTCACATCCCTCATGTTGACCTCCATCACGAGCTTCCAAGTCACGTCGTGGTTATTTCTTATGCAGAGGATTCAGTGGGTAATAAAGAGCAGATGACGATCTATGGCAACCTCCTTCAGACCTCTCCCTCTCTTGATAGTCATGAAAGCTTAGTGTTTCTCAGTTTCAGGAATGATAATATCATTGGTCCTTCCATTGCGGATTAACCCTTGCATAGTTATGATGAGGAGGATCCCTCACTTGACCATCAATTCCTAGTTAATGGGGGATGGGCATGGGTCCATTTTGACGTTAAATTCAAAGCTATATGTCATGGTCCCATTGTTCTTTATCAAGTTGCCAATTTTCTCCCTCATTTTCCAATTCCCTCTCAACATCTCTACTACCAACCCTTATACCTTCTTTGTTTGTTCATCTATGGCACCACGAGGAAGGATTCCCTCTCTCCTTTACTCGTCTCATCCCTCTCTGGCCATGAAGGAAGCCATGGAAGCAACTGATTCCTATGTTGAATATGTTCCAGAGGAAGATAAGGTTAACATGAACGAGTTGGAAGAGGAGGTCCTTCTGATCATATATTTCCATGATGAGGAGGAGGTCGAGGCCTAGGTTGGCATCCTGATCCTAGATTTGGGCTTCTCCTGGACCTATAACTTGAAATTATTCAAGACTCTTGAATTGTATTGGAATAACAAAACAATAGAAGCCATGGGAATGCTCCCCAAGGAGCACGATTTCAGATAGATGAAAAATAGGCAATAAGCACTAAAACATCAGACTACTTATGTGTTTGAGGTTGTAATTATGATATCCAACCTCCATGGAGGAAAATTCATCCCCCCCTAAGGGGAATTATGCAAAGGATGAATGATATAAAGTTTCTACTGGGTGCGAGGTGATGGATATCATGAGCTATCAAGTTCCTAATGCTAAGTGACATCTGGTTTTGATTTATTTTTATGTTGTTATACTATCTAGACTTATAGTTTTTGGTTATCAGTATAGACAATGATAACGCTATCAGACATCTAATACTTAGGCTCAACTTACCTCAGGGGCAAGCAATATTTTTTAGTGTTTTGAGTCATAGAGGCCCAGAGACTGTCATGGTCTCTGAGAGGTCAAATCTCCTGTACATTTCCTTTTATTTTCTATGCATATTAATATAGATGTTGACTTACAAAAAAAAAATTGTGTAAGATTAAAATTATGATTTATACATTTTGACCTAATATAAAGAATTTTTTTTTTAAATATCACACATTATAATTATTTTAATGGTTTGGGAAGGGAAAAACAATGAATGTGAGTTTTGGTAGTGAGTATGTTACCACTTTTGATTAACTATCAAATCAAAACCTGACTAAAAATTTATATAATTACTTGTAACAAAAACATTTTTTTTTCCTTTTGATATCATTCCAAGATGAAAATAAGAACATGATCTAAATAAATTAAAATACTTAAGTTATTGGTGCAAAAACATGAGCAATAATGAAGCAAAATAATTCACAAAATGATACAAAGAAAATTATATTGAAATATTGTGTATTGCTTTTTAAAAGATTTGTGTGATGCTTTGATCAAAATATAAAGAAAAATGAGAAGATGACCTACTACTTTATGTTTTTCCACTATAAATTGTAGGGTTGTGGATAAATGTAGTAGGAAATGCCAACTATTTGATAGTGGTAGTATAAATCAAATCCTTTTAGATACCATTGTCCATGATGGTATGGAGATTAGCCCTAGATTTACCATACTCGCATGAAAAACGTCTCTCCTTTTTTTGTATTTTGCATCTTTACAAATTATGATTTTGCAAAATGCATATACTCATATTAGTACCATTGGGACCTTTGGTTCACATAGAATCTCATGGACACTTAAAGAGTTTGATATTTGTTCTTTTCCATGCATAGATCTTTAGTAGGGACTTTTGTTGCAACAAATGTCACACTTTCTACACTATTACATATTGAAAAATTTGCGATGACCACTTGCGACGAAAGTAGTCTTTTGTTGCAACATTCAAGAGAAAAAGTTTAATTATTCAATTTTTTTCTAAATCCACCCCATATTTATCGCTATCTCAATGAATGTACTTTGTCTAAATTAATATGGTCAATGTTTGTTGCAAGAGCGACAAATGACCGTTATAAGTGAACGTTATAAGTGACCGTTAAATATGACAAATTCATAGGTAAAAAAAAGAAAAAATTTAGGTCATGGTCGTCACAATTGTGACGATTGTGACATAAAATTGAACTATAAATATTTGACAATTTTAAAATGTTGTGACAATCTTGCTATAACAACAACAGTTCCGAAAGGGTACTTTTGTTTAGAAGTTGTACGGAAGAATGTCGCAGAATATAGTTAGAGGTGGGGAAAAATGTAAAGCCGGTGAAAAGGGTGATGGTAGATGTTATTTCCCTTGTAAAAAATGTTGCATCATACATCCCGTAAAATTTTTAATAGCAACAACTACAAAACATTGTAGGAAATATGGGCACATTGATGATGGATTGAATGAATATCGTCCCATGGTAATTAGCTATATATTCATTATCTTTTTTTTATTTTGTCAATTTTATATAAAATTATATATATTACACACACACACATTGTTTGAATGTTTGTTATGGTATACATTAATTTTGCATGATTGTTTGTAATTATAAAGTTAGAGTTGCCCTCTAACTTTCCGTAGAATATTGCACCAAGTGTTAGTAGAAATGATGTTGTACAAGATGAGGAACATCATGACCAAGAAAATGAGGATCTCATGGAAGAAGATGATGGGACAAATCAAATTAATGATCCCATGGAAGAATATGATGGGACAAATCAAATGATCCAAGATTTTTTTCGTAGCCGGATGAGGATGGGGACCATGCTGGTATTTATGATGAACCTCTATTAGAAAAGACAAACAAATGACTTTATGAAGGATCAAGAGAAAATATTCTCTTTGTTAGATTGTTGCTAGTGAACTTAAAGGTTTATGAATAATTTTTCTAACACTTGTATGAAATAGATCCTAAGGTATGTAATATTTTTCATCTCATATTATACACAAATGTTGATTTTTTCTATTTGTTTTTAGTGTTAATTAATGTGTAAAATAAGAATGCAATTTTTACGATTAATATTCTTACATTAACTAGTTATTTGTTATGTTGTAGATTGTTAGGTGAATTTTTGTTACCATCATCAAATATTTTACCTCGCACGTATCGAGGTTTGCATGCCATTATGAAAGACATTGGAATGGATTATCAAACTATAGGTGCATGTCCTAATGACCATATTATATATTATGGACAACATGCTTCGAAAATAGAATGTCCACAATGTCTTATTAGTAGATATCGAATCGATCAAGTAACAAAAAGGGTGCCTTGAAAGGTTCTTCATCATATTCCCATAATTCCATGTTTGCAGCGATTGTTCAGGTGTGAAAGAATAACACAATTTATGGATTACCATGCACGTAATAGAAGTGGAGATGGTGTTCTTTGAATGCCCGCCGATGGTTCTGCATTTAGGGAAATTGGGGGAAAATGGGTAGATTTCAAAGATTAACCTCGTAATGTTAAGCTTTCATTGGCAGCTGACAGTGTTAATCCATTCAGAGAGCTTAGGTCTATTTACTCAATGTGGCCTATTTTTGTTATCAACAATAGCATAACTCCTTGGATGACAATAAAGAAGGAGCACATAATGTTGACAATGATTTTTCCAGGTATTTGTTTACATCAATTTTTTGAATTTAACATTTTCATTTGTTTCAATTTTTGCATAATATCTTTTGTTTATTTATTTAATTATATATATTACATGATATCATTCCTATAGTAATTATGTGTAATTTCAAAAAATTATATAAGTACCAGGTTAAAGATATGAATGTATATATCGAGCCTCTTATTGGCGAGCTACTAAAGTTTTGGGCTGGCATTACAATGTATAACATATGTAAACCAATCGGGGAGAAGAAATTTAAATTCTGTGGAATACTTTTATGGACAATTCATGATGCTCATGGACTAACACATTTTTATGGTATGTAGCATTCTAATATTTCTCTTTAATACTATATAATATTTAAATGTTATCATGGTGCATGCTTAATTTTCAAATAATCTCATTGTTTCATTAACATTAATCCATTTGTTGCAGGTCTTCAAACAAAGATTAAATTTGCATGTCCAGTTTGTGGCCCTAAGATGAAGTATCGTCATTCAAAAAGTTTAGGAAAGATGGTGTTTGATGAGTATAGACACCTTCTTCCTAAGAACCATAGGTATCGTACTACTGAAAAACATATTTTCAATGGGAAAGAAGAGACTGGTTTAAAACCATGAATAATTACACCTCACCTATGGAGGTTGGAATATAATAGAAATCATCAAGGTACTCAATTTCATAATGTATTGTTGATACTCAGAGGGGGGTGAATCAATATCAAGTACAATTTAAAACCTTTTTCAACTTATACTTAAACCAGTCAACTATATCCAATGAGCAATGAACAATAGTATAAGAGTTACACCAATAAACCATAATACACCATGCACAATATATGACAAATAATCAATAGTTATTGTTCAAGGGAAGTAATGACTTCCAAAGGTAGCTACAACTTCCAAATGTAAAGGGAGGGATAAACCTCCAAGAGGAAGATACAATCATCCAATATCAAGAGAGAGTTTAACTCTCCATCCTTTCCCCTTCCTTCCACCCAAGAATATATGAGAGATAATAAAACTTTACATTAAATGATCATCATCAACCAATCATCTCATAGAACCTGATAATGCTTCCTGAGACTTATTCAATTTCTAAAATTCTTCAATTCTCAGAGTACTCTGATCCTATAGATAATATTACTCAATGTATTCTATGAAACTCCTCCAATTTGCACTCCTTGAATCCTCCCCAAAAAGAGGTTATAGAAATAATGGTAGACTTTATTCAATTCTGGTCTATTCAGGAGAGTGAACTTGCACATAATGCCCCACGCTCAATAATTAACATCTGATTTTGAAACTCACACACAAGAAACGAAAGTCCGTACTCTTTCCAATGAAATTTGTCCCACTTCATTTGGATTCTCTATGAAGAAGTTATGATTGTTTTACCCGTAATGCTTGTTTATTGACTAGCTTCAGAACTGGTCACAAACCCTATCTTCCACATAGTGTATATCCATAATTATAGCGAATCAAGAGCTAAAATTTTTACCAAAGGTACCTTGATATGTTTTCTCAATACCATAGCAATTTCCCCATCTGAATAGTTCTAGAAAATAAGTTATATAAAAAATGGTAAGATGACCTGAAAATAACATACCTTAGAACACATCACTAAAAGACTTCATCCTCCCTTGAAATCCGGCCTTCTTTTCTTCTTATTTCCTCTGAAATTCAAATTGTATCAAATGAATGTATAATGATGTTTATTTATACCATTTATGTCACTTCCTTTTAACATTAGGGCTGACCTGACACTTTCTTATTTTGTAATTATTTTCTTTAATTATCTTCAGGGCCTACATGTACTTCCTTCTTCAATTCACTTTGTCATCTTCAAAAATTCATTTCTCTTCAACCATGAGAATCCACGTGACGTGCCACATACCATCAGAAATAACATGATGTATACTATCTATCCATGGGTGTTGTATCTACATCTGCATTTTACTTCATGTCCAAATACCTTCATCAATCTTGTGTTCCAAAACCCATGACTAGGGTTGACATCAATGACAACAACCAATCTTCCAACAATCTCCCCCTTTGTCATCGATGGAAACACTCATGCTCCCCCTATTATCATGATCCCAATTTCTCTCCCCCTTTGACATCAATGGCAAAGGTTAGGGCTGCTTACCTTGAGTTTAAAGGAAAAATGTAACTCTCTTCTTTGGGGCTGCTCCCCTTGAACATGTGGCACTCAATAATAATTCATCCTTATTTTTGTTCTTTGAGACTTTTTCTTCCTTAGAATCCTTTTGTGTGGCTTCTGTCTTCTCTCAATTCTTCATGTCTAGGATGTATATGTTGTTTGGTCTTCTTGTTGCAGTTGCAACCAATCTTCCTGAGTTATTTTCTCTGATTTTAGATTTTCGAGAATCAAACGTAAGAGTGTATCCTTGATCACACATTTTACTAACACTGAGTAGATTATGATTCAAGTCTTCAACCAATAGAACATTCTTTGCTTTTACATTTTTTCTTCCAAGCTCTACTACACCTTCTCCAAGT